>JALGBA010002259.1:0-267568 GCA_023970755.1 Azemiops feae | reverse complement strand
AGTAACTGTGAGAGGGATCTCAGAGTCTTAGTGGACAATCCCTAAAATATGACCCGGCAGTGTGCTGCAGCTGCCAAAAAAGCCAACACAGTGCTAGGCTGCATTAACAGAAGGATAGAATCAAGATCACATGAAGTGTTAATATCACTTTACAATGCCTTGGTAAGGCCACACTTGAAATACTGCATCCAGGTTTGGTCACCACAATGTAAAAAAGATGTTGAGACTCTAGAAAGAGTACAGAGAATAGCAACAAAGATGATTAGGGGACTGGAGGCTAAAACATATAAAGAACAGTTGCTGGAATTGGGTATGTCTAGTTTAATGAAGAGAAGGACGAGGGGTGACATGATAGCAGTGTTCCAATAATCTCAGCGGATCCACAAAGAAGAGGGAGTGAAGCTATTTTCCAAGGCGCCTAAAGGCAGGACAAGAAGCAACGGATGGAAACTAATCAAGGAGAGAAGCAACCTAGAACTAAGGAGAAACTTCCTGACAGTTAGAACAATTAACCAGTGGAACAACCTGCCTCCAGAAGCGGTGAATGCTCCAACACTGGACAATGGAAGTTTTTAAGAAGAGACTGGACAGCCATTTGTCTGAAATGGTATAGGGTTTCCTGCCTGAGCAGGGGGTTGGATTAGATGACCTCCAAGGTCCCTTCCAACTTTATTATTATTATTATTAGTAGTAGTAGTATTAGTATTACTATTAGTATTATTACTATTAGTATTATTATTATATCCAGGTTGGACTTTCAGTATTTCTTTCATGTTCTCTAATGATCATCTGAATTTGTGCAGCCTAGATATGGCAGCCCCACCAACAGCAATATTACTAGCCATATTATTATTTCTATTCTGTACCAGCTACAACTGATACAGAATGCAGTGGTGCAGATAGTTCTGAAGGCCACATGGGGGGCACATATGACACTGCTGTTATGCGAGTTGCACTGGTTGCCAGTTTGCTTCCAGGTCCAATTCAAGGCGTTGGTCACTACTTTTAAAGCCCTTTATGGCATGGATCCAGGGCATCTGAGGAATTACCTTACCCCAGGCTGCCTATCATCTTGGTTTTAAATTTTATTTTTTTAATTTTTTATTCTATTTTATTTCTACTTTCTAACTTTTACAATAGTAGTGTAAATTGTCCAGAGTCACTGTATCAGTGAGATGGGCAGCATAGAAATCCAATAATAATATTATGTCTTCTCGTATCATTTATAGAATGTATTAGAGATAGATGTCAATGCTGCTAACATTGGATGTTCCCGCTCTGACAACTGATGAAAATGCAGCCATTTTCTCTATTCCTTTAACATGCTTTTTCTTACTTTAGAAATCAGGTGCAGCGTGTGTGTGGGGGGGGGGTTGGAATGTAAGCTCAGCTAGCCATAATAACGCTGCTGTGGGAACCCAAGGACGAGCTGATAACATTTTGGGGGGCTGAGGAGCTAATTGGGGAATATGCTTTATGACAGTTTATTGGGGGTGGGAGTTGTACTTTGTTACTTTGTATCTGGGGGAAGGGAATTTAGTTTTTGGGTTCAACTATGTAGTGCCGGTACTTTGTATCCTGAATAAATGCTCTTTAAGGAAGAATTTTGCCTCGAAGTTCTTTTGATGGGTTTCATCTATCGGAACCATGACATTAACCCAAAACCTCCCATTAACCAAAAACTACCTTAACCACCTTGGGGTCCTGAGCTCCAGTCACCGTTCCTAAGTCGAGGGATAGGCTGACAAACACTCGGGGAAGATCTCAACATGGAGAAGGAAGAAGTGCCTGGATCCAGCACCCCGGCCATGGCTGCCGCCTCAGCAGAGGGAGAGCAAGCCAGCGCACCGGTGGAGAAGGAATCTTCTCAGGCCTTACAGCTGGGGGAAAGACCCAAAATGCGGGAGCTGATCTGGAGTGGACCCTGCCCAGTGGAGACTCCAAGCCCCTCGAGACGACCCTGCCAAAAGCAAATACTTCGAAAGCGTCCGAAGTTGATTTGCAAGAAGGAACCTCTCGAGAATCGCGTTCCCCGGGCCACTGGAGAATCAGGAAATCGACGACTACTGAGGACTCCAGAGAATGGAAGTACCTGTCCGCGGCCCATAGCCAATCAGTAGAGAAGTTGGTGGAGAGGTTCGAGGGGCTAGAGATGAAGAGTGGGGAGCAACCTTCTCACTCTTCCCATGCAAGTGATCACGATGATCGGCGGAGCAGACGCCAATCCGTGCCCAAAAGAAGCCCCAGCCCCTCCTATGGAGCACAAGTGGCTTCCCCGTGTTCGAAGTCGCCAACATTAACCTCCAGCCCTGTAAGGAGGGACAGTCTCGGCCGCAGCTCTGAACACGGCGGTCCGAGACATCGTCGTTCCTCCAGAAGCCCAGATCGCCATAGGTATCATGAAAGCCCTGACCGTCGCTACCATCGGTCACACAGCCCAGAGCTTCACCGTCGGCACCACCCAAGCCCCAAGCCTACGCAGGGGGAAGACTCAGATGTGAGCATTCAACATAATATAATGCAACAGCTGCATGATCTGTTGGCCGGGCAGCAACAGGTGAGAGCGCCGCAGCTGTTGGGGCCCCTGCAACAATTGGGGAGCTGCAGCCACCGCTGCTGGGAGGTCAGCGGCAGGTGGGGGCGCCACAACAGTGGTGCTGGTACCAGCCCCTGAAATGCAGCAACCGCTGGGAGGCTCTGCATCAACTGGGGATGCCGCACCCACCGACGGGAGCACAGCAACAGTGGGGCTGGCAGCAACCTCTGAATCTGCAGCAACTGCTGGGGGGCCTGCAGCAACTGGGGATACCGCAGCAACTGCCGCCGGGACCGATGGGAAGACTGCAGCAACTGGGGATGCCAACATCCATTGGGGATGCAACAGCCACAACAGGGAGGCCAGCAATCGCTGGGAATGCAGCCACACTGGGGAGGACAGCAATCCATGAGGCCACAACCCCTCAGAGCGACATTTGACGGTGACCCAGAGAAGCTTATCTTCTTCCTCAATCAAGTGCGTTCCCAAGTGAATAGCAATGCCAATTTCTACCTGAATCCAGCTGCTATGGTCGATGTGGTTGCGGCCAATTTGGAAGGGGAAGCGTCTGAGTGGCTAAACAATTTATACAACGAGCAAGCGCCTGAGTTGGGGAACCTCCACCTCTTCCTCCTTGGACTAAGAACCAGGTTCAAGGACCCATCCATAGTTCTCAAAGCGGAGAAACAAATACATAAGATAAAACAAGATGACAGACCTGCTTTGGAATACGTACGAGAATTTCGTAAGATAGCAGGACGAATAGAAAGTGGCCTGAACAGTCCCTAGTGCACCACTTCAAGGAGGAGCTAGACGATCATCTTTCCCAGGCCTGTGTCTATCGAACTCTCCCTAACCTATTGCAGGAGTGGTACCAGGCAGCAGTAAGATTGGATGTCAAGCTGGCTCGTTATAAGAAGCCACCACCTCAGGAAGCCGGGCAGAAGCCAGAACAGACCAGACGACACCCCCCCCGTAAGCCTCCAGCCATCGCGGCCGCAGAGCCCTCCCAGACCACCTGCCGGTCCACCAATGAAATGCTTCAGATGTGGGCAACAAGGACACTGAGCGGCGAGCTGCCTGGTCCCATACCCCCAATAGTGCTCTGATCGGGACCACCGGCGAGGAAGAAACCAGTCCAACAGCCGGCAAAAGAGAAGTCAAACTGGATCACACAAGAACCCGTCGACCAGGTTACGTCGCCCACGCAGGTGAGCGCCGAGGCTCAAGCTGGACCCACCACCACTCTGCCCTCCTATGACAGCGACGGTGAGGGGGAGAATGACCCGATGGTGAGTCGACCTGTTCCACCTTTTTCTCTTGCAGCCAAACTCATAGTCCCCAAGACAGGTGCACGAGTAATTTGAAAGTGCTAGTGGATTCGGGGTGCTCCCGGTGCGTTATTAGCTTGCCACTTGCCCTCAAACTGGGCATACAAGCAAGGTTGCAGGTGAGCGCCGAGGCTCAAGCTGGACCCACCACCACTCTGCCCTCCTATGACAGCGACGGCGAGGGGGAGAATGACCCGATGGTGAGTCAACCTGTTCCACCTTTTTCTCTTGCAGCCAAACTCATAGTCCCCAAGACAGGTGCACGAGTAATTTGAAAGTGCTAGTGGATTCGGGGTGCTCCTGGTGCGTTATTAGCTTGCCACTTGCCCTCAAACTGGGCATACAAGCAAGGTTGATCTCCAAACCTGTGAGATTTGAGCAAGCCGATGGCTCTTTAATGGCAGGAACTTTAGTCACACAATTGACTGAGCCAATACGCTTAGAAATAGGTGAACATTGGGAGTTCATTCGCTTCATGGTGGCTCTGAAGATGATTGAGGCTGTGATTCTAGGGCTAGCCTGGTTGGAGAAATGGAAACCGTTTATTTGGTGGGAAAAGGGGATGAGGACTGTGAGATTACCTTTGGGCCCAAGCCCCCCCTTAATTTGGCCGATGTTACTGGAGAGTTTAGGCCGTCCACTGAGCTAGCAAAGATAGCCACCCTGCCTCAACCAGGCGAGCCACTCATTCCCAGCGAATACCGGGATCTAGCGGAGGTGTTTAGTGAGAAAGAATGCCTCCCCACCGGCCCAATGATTGCTCCATTGAACTGTTACCAGGAGCTAAACTCCCATGGCCGAGGATGTACGCCATGACCCCCCTCAAAATGGATGAAATGCAGCAGTATGTGAACAAGAACCTAGCGAGAAGATTTATTGAATGGGCCAAATCTCAAGTGGGAGCTCCGGTTTTATTTAAAGAGAAAAAAGACGGGTCGCTTCATCTCTGCGTAGACTATAAAGGGTTAAACGCTCTGAGCATAGAAAACAAATACCCCCTCCCCCTCCTGAAGGACTTACTAACCCACCTGGCCAAGGGGAGTGTCTTCATTAATTGGACCTCAGAGAGGTATATTACCGAGTAAGAATAAGAGAAGGAGATGAATGGAAAACTGCTTTTAACTGAACCGTGGGGAGCTATCAATTTAAAGTCATGCCGTTTGGACTAAAGGGGGGCTCCAGCTGTCTTTATGCAGCTGATCAACCAGGTACTACATGACCATTTATACAAATGAGTTTTGGTGTATCTTGATGATATCCTGATAAACAGCACAAATATGACTGACCACATAAAACTAGTGTGAGAAGTGTTAAAGAAGCTGTTGAATGCCAAACTATATGTCAAACTATCAAAGTGTGAGTTCCATCAGACCCGACTAGATTATCTTGGCTACAGAATTTCCAGTGAGGGCATTGAAATGGATCCGGCTAAAGTGAAAGCCGTAATCGAACGGCAACCCCCCAAAACTCGCGAACAGCTTCAGAGCTTTCTGGGATTCGCCAACTTTTACCGACAGTTCATCCCCTCCTTTGCTGAAATTGCTTTACCCCTCATGGTCATGATGTGAAACAAGCTGGACATTTTGGATATTTAAAAACACTGCATCTGGTTCGTCGGCAATTTTGGTGGCCAGTGTTGAAACAGGACGTAGAGAACTATGTCAAGAGCTGTGCTGTATGTGCCACCATGAAAAGAATTCCGGGAAAGCCCCCTGGACTATTACAACTGGTTGCGGACCCTTCCCAACCATGGGAAGAAATTGCTATGGATTTTATAGTGGAATTACCCGAAAGTAGGGGGAATATGGTGATTTGGACTGCGATAGATCTATTTTCAAAACAGGCTCATTTAATCGCCTGCAAAGGACTCCCATCAGCCCAAAGATTAACCAAGATGTTTTTAAAGCACATCTACAGACTGCACGGCGCACCAAAGCGAATAATCTCAGACCAAGGGGTGCAGTTTACGGCCAGGTTCTGGAGGGGTTTCCTCAAGTTAATTGGCTCATCGCAAGGACTGTCGTCGGCTTTTCACCCGTCTACAAATGGGGCGGCTGAATCAGCGAACTCAATGGTGGAGTATGCTATGTGGACTATCAGCAAATGAACTGGACTGACCTCCTCCCTTTCGCAGAGGTGACTTACAATAACTCTGTTCACAGCAGCACTGGTTTTACGCCTTTTAAAGTTGCCACAGGAAAAGAGTTCAACCCAACACTCAAATATCCTCAGGGACCCTCTACTTCCCAAACGCTTGACCAGTGGGTGAGGGGGTGGGAGCAGGTATGGAAAAACACGAAAATTGCTCTGAAAAAGGCTTCTGAGACATATAAAAAGCAAGCAGATAAAAAGAGGGGTCCCCAAAGATCATTCCAAGTTGGGGAAAAAGTTTATTTATCCACAAAATATTTACGACTTAAGTTGCCTAGTAAGAAGTTAGGATCGAAGTACCTGGGTCCCTTCCCCATAGTAAGAATCATTAACCCAGTCACGGTAGAATTAAGGCTTCCCAAACTCCTAAGGAAAGTCCACCCTGTGTTCCATTGTAGGCTACTGAAACCTTTTCGGGGTTCCACTTTATGACCTCCCCCTAAGAAGGCACCTGAACCTCTCGTGGTAGCCAGACAGACTTATTATGAAGTGAAGCGTATTCTTGATTCTAGACTTTTTAAGGGAAAGTTACAGTACTTAGTGCAGTGGAAAGGATATCCACTGTCTGAAGCCACATGGGTAAAATCTAGTGATGTAAAAGCCGACAGGCTCATTAATAGATTCTATGAGAAACACCCTAACAAACCAAGGGGCAACCCCTAACCTATGATTTTGTTTGAATTGCAGGATTTGTCCTTTTTGTAAGGGGGGCTGGATGTCAACGCTGCTAACATTGGATGTTCCCGCTCTGACGAAAATGCAGCCATTTTCTCTATTCCTTTAACATGCTTTTTCTTAGTTTAGAAATCAGGTGCAGCAGGGGGGCGGGTTGGAATGTAAGCTCAGCTAGCCATAATAATAACGCTGCTGTGGGAACCCAAGGACAAGCTGATAACGTTTTGGCAGGCTGTAGAGCTGAGGAGAAAGTCCGCGCTTTAAGTTAATTGGGGAATATGATTTATGACAATTTATTGGGGGTGGGAGTTGTACTTTGTATCTGGGGAAGGGAATTTAGTTTTTGGGTTCAACTATGTAGTGTCAATACTTTGTATCCCAAATAAATGTTCTTTAAGGAAGAATTTTGCCTCAAAGTTCTTTTGATGGGTTTCATCTATCAGAACCATGACAATAGAATCATAGTGTCTTCAAAGAGGCTATGATTTATGATTGTGAACAATGCAAAATTTATCAGTGAGCAAATGTCAGGAAAACTACTGCCCTAAAATATACAAAAACAGCTAAATATTTTCAATTTAAAAGCTTTTTTTTGTTTCCACTATCTGCTTCTAAAACTCATATAGCTTCCCTTCTCTTGCCATATCAATCTAAACATTTGCTACTCAAATTCTGCCCTACAGCCATTCTTCATATGTTTTAATCTCCCGGCTTTTGATCATTTTAGTTGCTCTTCTCTGAACTTTTTCCAAGGTTTTAACATCTTTTTCGTAGTATGGTGACCAAAATTGGTTGCAGTATTCCAGGGGTGGTCTTATTAGGGTTTTATAAAGCGGTACAAATACTTCGCGTGATCTTGATTCTATGCCTGTTTATACAACACAGGATTGTATTAGCTTTTTCAGCTGCTGCTGCACACTGCTGGCTCATAGTCAAGTGATCGTCCACTAGAACTCCGAGGTCCCTCTCACAGTTACTGTTTTTGAACCAGGTCTCGCCTGTACCTTTGATTTTTTCCTGCCTAAATGTAAAACTTTGCTTTTCTCCACATTAAAATTCATTTTGTTGTTGTTCAAATTTGTCAAGATCTTTTTGGATCCTGAGCTTGTCTTCTGGGGTGTTGGCTATTCCTGCCAGTTTAGTATCATCTGCAAATTTGATGAGGTTCCCTTCTCTTCCCTCTTCTAAGTCATTAATGAAGATATTGAAGAGTACTGGGCCTAAGATGGAGCCTTGTGGTATCCCACTCTTACTTCTCTCCATGTGGATGTAGTACCATTGAGGACTACTCGCTAAGTACAGTTTGTCAGCCAGCTACAGATCCATCTGATGGTGTTGTTGTCTATCCCACCTTTTTCTACTTACTAAGCAGCAGGTTGTGGTCTACTTTGTCAAATGCCTTACTGAAGTCTAAGTATACTATGTCCACAGCATTTTGCTGGTCTACTAATTTAGTCTCTTAATCAAAGAATGAAATAAGATTAGTTTGGCATGATCTGTTTTTGTCAAACCCGTGCTGGCTACTGTTATAATTTTGTTTGCTTCTAATTGTTCGCAGATTTCTTTTTTTATTATCTTTTCCAGGATCTTCCCAGGTATTGATGTTAGACAGATTGGTCTGTAGTTTCCTGGGTCTGTTTTTTTCCCTTTCCTGAAGATGGGAACCACATCAACTCTTTTCCAATCATCAGGTACTTACCCAGTGCTCCAGGATTTTTGAAAGATATGGTACAATGGTTCTGAGATAACAGCTGCCAACTCCCTCAGAACTCTGGGATGTAATCTGTTGGTTCCTGGTGATTTATATTCGTCAAGGTCAGATAGGTGTTCTCTTACCATTTTCTTGCTTATTTTGATTTTAATTTTTGTTTATAGTTTGTCTTTTGCAGTAGTTTTTTTGCTATATTGGGCTATAATTTCTTTTTATGTGAAGACTGATGGAAAGAATAAATTAAGCAGCTCTGCTTTCTCCCTACTGCCTGTTACTTCCTTGCCATCTTCTCTCTTTAGTGGACCTACAGTTTCCTTGACTTTTTTCTTGTTATTAATATGTTGTAACTTTTTTTATTGTCCTTGATTTCAGTTGCAAGTCTTCGTTCGTTCTGAGCCTTTGTTTTCCTGACTTCATCTTTGCATGTTCTGGCTGTCTGCTGATAATCAGCCTTAGTTATGTGCCCCTCTTTCAATTTTTTGTATTTGTCCTTTTTGTCTTTCAGTTTGTCAGAGAGAGTTTTGTGCAGCCATGCTGGTTTCTTCTTGAATTTCTTGTTTTTCTTTTTCAGTGGTATTGTGCTGGACTGGGCTTTTATGATCATATTTTTCAGAGTTTCCCACACATCTTGCGTTGTTTTCCCCTTTAGGATTTTCATCCATGGAATCTTTCCTAGGTTCTCTCTGAGTTTGTTAAAATCAGCTCTTTTCAAGTTTAAGACTTTGGTTGGATTATTTTTTATTGTTTGTGTTTGCATTGTATTGAATTACAGCATGACGAGGTCACTTTCACCCAAGATTCCGGCAACTTCAACTCCATCTATCACATTAGTAAGGATTAGGTCCACTATAGCTTTACTTCTGGTTCCTTCCTCTACCTTTTGGATGATAAAGTTGTCGGCTAGGTTGGTTAAGAATCTGTTTGATCTCCCACTCGCTGCAGAGTTGGTCTCCCAGTTGATATCTGGATAGTTGAAGTCTCCCAATACTACTGTGGTATGCTTCCTACATACGTTTGTTAACTGGTTGGCAAAGAGTTCATCTATTTCTTCTGATTGGTTGGGTGGCCTGTAATATACATCTATGGCAATGTCACCTTTTTCTCTTTTTATATTGACCCACATATATTCTGGAGGGATTTTATCTTTGATCACATGCATTTCTGTAGATATGTAGTGTTCTCTTACATATAGTGCAACTCCCCCCTCCTCTTTTTGTAGATCTATTTCTTTTGAACAATTTGTATCCATTCATCAGTACATTCCAGTCATGGGTTTCATCCCACCAAGTTTCAGCTATGGCAACTATGTCATACCTGCCCTCATGTACTATTGCTTCTAGTTCACCCTGTTTGTTTCCCAAACTTTGAGCATTTGTATATAAGCATTTAAGACCTTTATGCCTGTCCGTGGGTGTTTCCTGCATCTCCTGATTGTTGTTGGAACTTTTCTTTTTTCTCATCCCTCCCTACCTCATTGCTTGATTTGTTTTCTTGGGACTTATGATTGGTTTTGTGTTCTAGAGATTCTAAAAAGTGGTCACCCTTCCCCTTCAATTTTAGTTTAAAGCCCTCCTGATGAGTTGGGCCAGTCTTTTTCCGAGTACATTTTTCCCTGTTTTAGTGAGGTGCAGCCCATCCCTTGCCAAGAGTCCTTCGCGTAGGAAATGCAGTCCATGATCCAGGAAACCAAAGTTTTCTTGGCGACACCAACCTTTTAGCCAGTGGTTTATTTCTAGAATTCTTTTTTCCCTCAATGGGGGTTGGCCTTTCATTGGGAGAACATGAGAACACTACCTGTGCTCCTAGCTCCTTAACTTTATTGCCTAGTTGCTTATAATCTCTCAATATTGTACTCAGGTTCTTTGTTGTGTCATTCATCCCAATGTGAAGGAGGAGGAAAGGGTAGCGATCTGTGGGCCTAATTATTTTGGTTAGGTTCTCGGCCACATCTTTGATTTTTGCTCCAGGGAGACAACATACCTCCCTGGTTTGTATGTCCGGTCTGTAATCTGGCAGAGCCAGGTCTTCAGGCTCTTACAGGTCAGAAGGGTGGGAGCCGAAATCATCTCAGGGATAAGATGTTCCAAAGGTCAGGAGCCACAGCAGAGAGGGCCCTTCTCCTGAACCCTGCCAACTGAAATTCATTGAACCACAGTATGGTTCTGTAAAGCTTCTAATTTCACTTGTAATATTGATAACACTCTTTTCTGTTGTATCATTCCATTATTTATTTAACATGTTGATTTGCATTAAAGATGGTTAATAAGTTTTCAAGAAACCTCCTTTAAAAGTTATGCATGAACAAATTTTATCTATCTTGTACAATGCAAACTCCATCATTTCTGCTAAGACTTATGACTTTTAATATTTTGCAAATATTTCTTTCCTTCCTACCTCCCTCTCTCTCTATAATGCATTTCATCATTACATAAACATTCAAGAAATTTGTTTACCTTCCTCTTCAGCAAAACTGCTTGTCCTGCTTATTCATATGCATATGTGTAATTCAATATTAACCAACTGAAATACTATTAATAAACTATGTGCTCATCAATGATTAACCAAACACAACAAATGCTTTTTCAAATGTATTATTTCTTTCATATTTATAAAATATTACCTGTCTCAGTGATAATTATAGCACAATTGCTAGCACAATTTCCAAGACTAAATCCTCCTTCCCATTTCAGTCTGATCAACTGAATCTAGATTAGCTGTAACATAGTCTGCATCAGACCAGTGCCTTCCAGATAGGTTATACCCAGTTATTGTTTTTACACAATCATGCACAGAAAAACAAAAACAAGTTGGTGGAGACACTCAGGAGAAACTTAATTTTCTAAGAAAATAGTGCATTTGGCCAAGAAAAAAAATAAAGATACCATGGAATATAATTGTTATAATTATAATTTTTAGAACACTAGGAATGCTCACACTGTAAAAAAGCAATGTCTAGTTAAAATCTCTTTTTTGACTAAACCACACTGTAGGGTTGTTGGAGGTTTTAAAAAAGGAGGAATGAGGAAAAAGCTGAACTGCTTCTAGGAATGGAATAAAAAAAGTGATAAGTAGTATTTAATTTATATTAAAGTAGTATTAATGAAACCACAGATTTCATTAATTAGAATTAGCTTGTGATTCTAGCCATTACATTTCCTGCATCTTTTGTTAAATTTTGAGCAATTATTTAACTGCAATTACATCCAGGCCATTACTGAAATTCAAAAATCTACATATAAATACTAAGTGCAATAAAGTATGCATTTATTATATACAAAAAGGTACATGTATAACATAATGGATTTTTTTCTTAATTTTCTAAAATATTTAATTGCTAATCTATTGACTGAAACTAAATTTCTTATTGCTTACTTATTTTTTAAGTTGGGTCACACTACTTTTAAGTATAAAAAACTGTCAGAAAAGGAAGCTGGTTTAATGAAACAAAGTCTGCACTGATCAGATCATACTTAGGATATTGTATTCAGTTCTGGGCACCACATTTTAAAAAGAAATTAATATACAGGAGTGTATTCAAAGGGGCATGGAAAAAAGATTAAGAAGAATGGAGAAGAATGCCATAGGGAGATATGGGAAATGTCTTTAAGCGTATAAAAGGCTGTCATGTAGAAGCCTGGGCAAAACTTTTTAGAGTCATTTCAGAACACAGGACAAGATACTGTGGATTTAAATTCAAATCTCCAGGACCGAACACATTACATTCTAGGGCACTAAAAGCAATAACAGGGATTCATGACTCTATTCTCAGTAATCTTTGAGATTGACTTGGATGGAGGAGTTGAAGAGGCACTTCTCAGATCTGCAGGTGATAAAAAACTGAGGGGCATGACTAAAACTTTAAATCAGTATTTCTTAAATTTGGCAAGTTTAAGATGTGTGGACTTCCAACTCCCAGAAGTCCCCAGCCAGCCAACTCCCAGTAGGAGTTGAAGTCCACCCATTTAACATTGTCAGGTTTGAGGAACATTGCTTTAAATGAAGGACTGAAGTTACAAAAAGATCTGGGCAGGCATGGCCAGTGGGCTGAAATAAATAGCATGGCATTTAGTAGGGAGAAATGTAGAGTTCTGTATTTGCATAGGAAAATTGAAAGGCACAAGTATAGCATCGGATAACCTAGTCTGGCAGTAGTACATGCAAAAAGGATCTGGGTATCCTTGTCACCTTCACATTAAACATGAGCCAGCAGTGTGATGCAGCTGGTAAAATGGCAGTGCTTTCTTTAAGTGCATGAACAGGATTAGAGAATCTGGTTTACAGATGTAATTAATTTAGTCCACTCTATATAATCAATACTATTCGGTGTACTGTGCCCAGATATGGGCAGCACAATTCAAAAAAGGATAAGGATAAATTGAGGTGACTGCAGATGAGGACTATCAAGATAATGATTGGTCTGGAAACCAAGTCCTATAAGGAACAGTTCAAGGATATAGGTATGTTTAGCCTTCAGGGAAAAAATGACTAAGGAAAGATATGTTAGCAATCTTCAAATATCTGAAGACCTATCCTATAAAAGAAATGGGCTCATTCTCTATTGCCCCACTAGTTTCAGCCTAGATCCCAAAGTACTTTCTGACTGCATAGGCTGATCAGCCAGGTTGTCATATGATGTGATGTCATAGGTCTTCAGACAAAGTCTGAATGGCTATCTGCCACAGATACTCTAGAGCAGCAATTCTCAACCTTTTCTTCATCATGGACCCCTTTTAAATACCTTTTGTGGCCAAAGACCATGACCAGAGATCCAAAGACAACTCAAGATTTAAATCATAACATTTCTTCAAGTCTTTGAGGATCTCCTATGATGACAGTGCAGCCCCCTAGGGGTCCACAGACCACAGGCTGAGATTCAAAACTGCTCTTATTTCATTATAGCTATACAGGTAATCCCCGAGTTACGAGCATTCACTTAATGCTCATTCAAAGTTATGTGATGAGCGCCCCCTAGTGCTTACGAGCATGTCCCGAAATTACAAATGTTGCCGCACCACAGCAGTCATTGACCCTTACGAGCAACTGCAGTGGCACTACAACATTCATCCTGGTTATTCCCTCACTCCCCACCCCCGCCCGGGTCTCCCTAGGCACCAGGCCTTCAATACTCACCCTGCGAAGATCGAGATCCTTCACTTTCTTGGCTGCTCCAGGCCTTCGGTGCGTTGGCAGAGAATGGAGGCCTAAAGTAATGCAAGATCACGTGAGATCAGTGGGGTGAGAGATCTCATGCTACTGATCTCGTGTGATCTCATGGTACTTTAGGCCTCTATTTTCTGCAAGAGAGAACAAAACCGAAGCCGGTAGACACTTCCATGTGCCTCCTGAGGCTGGATCAGGCCATCAGAGGCCTTTTCCAGGCTGCTGCCACCCAGATCTGAGGCTGCGGGATGCTTCTGTACCCCGTGGCCCAATCCGGGCTCTGGAGGCCTTTTTCAGACTGCCACCGCCTGGATCTGAGGCTGGAGGATGCTTCTTCGCCCCCCTATGGCCCGATCCAGGCTCTGGAGGCCTTTTTCAGGCCGCTACCACCCGGATCTGAGGCCGGGGAGCACTTACATAGCCCTTGGCGGCCTGTTTCCAGGCAGCAGCAGCCTAGAAAAGGCCTCCAGAGCCCGGATCTAGTCACGGGGGGGGGAGCATCTCCCGGCCTCAGATCCGGGTGACAGCGGCATGGAAAAGGCCTCTGGAGCCTGGATTGGGCCATGAGGGCGCGTGGAAGTGTCCCCTGGCCTCAGATCCGGGCGGCAGCACGAACCACGGCAGAGAGGAGACGGATCTTTTCCAGGTGAGTCCAGCGGGGTAGGAAGGGAGGGGGAAGCATGAGGTATCTTAGTGGGTCAGGGAAGCCTTGGGCGCCTGTTTCATCACTAGGCCCTCCATGGCCTTCCCCACCCTGGGGTACCTCATGTGTGGTTAATGAGCAGCATGCATCTTAACGAGCAAGGGAGCGATCTCATTCAAAGTACGAGATTCACTCTATGAGTTTTTGAGTTATGAGTAGAATGGGCAGGCTCCATTACACTCGTAACTTGAGGACTACCTGAAGGTGGGTTCATTTTACCCCAACCTAAAATAATGCTTGTTGATAACTGGATCAATTCTGGCTGAAAGGGAAGAATACATACAAACATCAGGTTGTCTGAAATGGGGCCTATCAGATCAGAGAACTTTAAAAGTAGCCTCTGAAGTCATATTAAGGAAATATCTTTAAAAGATGGAAACTTACATACATATGCCAAGAATCTGAAATATAGTTTCAAAGTTTAAATATCTTAATGCTTCTTTAAATGATGCTTTAATACCATTTAAAAAAAATAGAATTAGTGTATCATTTTAACAGCATAGGATATAGGCCGTTAGATTTCCTGTTGCCTGCACGTTACTCACTATTTCACTCAGTCTTAAGCTAATTATTGAGGTGTTATAGATGTAGTGAGAAACACTAAAGGTGATTAAATTATTACTGCATCCACATGTGGTTTCTTGGCTATTTCCAAAAAGGAACAACTGCTGAGATCTTACGATATTATGCTATGGTCATCATTTTGTAGTATTCTGAAACAAATGTATTGGTCACATTGTTGCACTGCATTCAATCAACCAAAAGAGACTGAATATAAGCATGGAAATAACTTTTAATTGGCTAAAATAATTCAAAAGGTTTACATAAACTTACAAGGCAAAGATTTTGCCCATTCAGATGTTTTCTTACCAGTTATGCATTTAACAGTAAATTTATTCTATTTAAAAAGATGGGTCAAAAGACTTCTTTCTATATATTTTGGCTAAGAATTACAACCATGAAATTTTCCATGTGAGAAAAAACAATATATAATATTTTAAAAGTTCACTGTGTTTAGAAATATCTTAATGAAACTCTCCAAGTATATTACTGGTCATCAAGAAGACCCAGTTGACATATTGTAATCCTCTGAAAGACATATAGCTCATTAATAGTTTTTAAATTCTGAAAAGTGTGGAGTTTTTTTTCATGCATTGGTAACTGGCAATGTGCTCTGGAAATCCAAGATAATAGTCATTTTGGCTTCCTTGCAGAAGCCAAGATTCATTTCCTCAATGTGTGGTAAATGAATTGCTGTCAATCATAGTTCTCTTACTGTGCTTATGCAGAGTTAGATATCTAGAATTCACTTGCCTTTCATCTTTTAGAAATGTCCATTTTTCTAAACAAATGATTCATCCTACACATTTCTACTTCTTAGCACTTCAACTTGGACCCATGCATTTTTATAGGGGCAGGTTTAGCTTTGTACTGCCAGATATAATATAGTATGCATATGGTAGCAAATTACAATAGAAACAGCATTAACTTTTGCACTGTCTTGAAGTATACCTTTTTTGTCTTTTTCTGATATATCAAGATAATTGGAAAATAAGGAAATGAGAATTTATGTACTATAAATCTGGGGTTTAAAGGACTGAACCCTAACTCTTTCCCGATAATTCAAATAACTTGGCTACACAGAGCTCAATAAAAATCTACGCACTTCTTTTTTGTGCCAGGATGAAAGGAGTGTTCATTTAGTGTTACTTCTCATCTTCATGAGAATATTTCAAACAATAAGACAAGTAAAACAGATTTGTCAGATTTGATAGTCATTATTTTGACTGCTTACTCAAATGCAACCTACAAATATTAGAATATAAATATGTCAATGTATAATTCCTTGTCTTCTCTTCACTCTTCTTTATCCTTTTAAAATAAATATATACTTGCCTTTCTTTTTAATGATTTGTTCCTGTCTTCCAACCAATCATCCATCTGTTCCTCAATTTCTTCAATAGAAGTTCCATGATCATATGATGGTATATATGCATTTGTTTCAGCCACAGTATATACAGGAAATTCAGATTTTGGTTTCTTGATTTTAGGTTTTTTTTCCTCTGTGAAAAATAAAGAATTTAAATGACAAATTTTGGGAAAAAGCATGCTTATGATACCTACTACACTCAAATATATCTAAGATGCTATTTTTGTAAATATAGACAACAGCTAAAGAAAAAAGAGCTATTTGAAATCAGCAAATTTACCTCATTAATCAAAGTATTATGTTCTTTCAGAAATGAATTTCAGTATCACTGGAATTATGATAGCATACGTCTGTTTCAAAAAGGGTTTGGCAAGATAAATAGTTGGAGACCCTGTACTGTACAGAAGTAATAACAAGTAACAGGAGTTACAATCTAGAAACTAGCACACTAGTAAAAGGAGTCATAACTCCCATAAGCTTCATGTGTGTTAATTAAAGAGGTTACAGTGAAAATAAAAATTATTCTGAATGGTCACATATTACAAACACAATATTCAAATTACATCTAATTGTTCAAATATAAGTTGTCCATATGGTGAAGATCATAAAAAATCAGAAGCTAACTATTTGGGCCTATAAGATTTAAATCATGCACACTCTGAAATATGGAGCTAAGACTAAAGCACTTTTCAAATTATGATTATAATTCAGATTGTCTTGCAAAATAAAATGGAGGAAAAATACTAAAAATGGCAAATGTTTTCCACTGTATGTATTTAAAATATTTCTTCTATAATATTGTTCCTTGCAAACCCAGTTCTTAATGTGTACTGGGAAAATAACAATATAATACAAATAATTGAAACCAATTTTTAAAAAATCAAAGTCATAAGCTCGTTCAAGTTTCTAGAAAGATGCACACTTAGATTTCTAATTGAAATATATTTCTGTTCAAGTAATAAATAAGGCCTGTTATGAAAATGAATTTAAAAGGCTGGGGTTTTGTTTGGCAAAGATATCTTCCATATAATAATATATTGAGAATGTTCAACTATGATTTCATATTATGTGTTTAAACCTAAGTTTTGATCACTCCTCTTTCTTCATTCCTCTTCAGGAATCCAACATTAGTTGGATAATGTATTATGCGTAAATAAAATTTAAACAATAATGATTTTAATAATTTTAATGGAATAATAATTGTATTTATTTAACTAGTTTGTATAGTTGCCCATCTAACCAAGTAAAGAGAAATAAAAACATAACAACTATATAAACCCATTAAAAATTATTTATGTCTTGGGCAGAGGCTGTTCCAAGATAAGTTTCATAACAGAGAAAGCTCACCAGGTGATACTGCTTCACAGAAGAGATCTAGAGCACATCCACTTTGCTAGAATTAATAGGTGGGCAAAAGCTATCAGGGAAATAAGTCCTGCAAGAAATCTGGTCACAACCTATGTAGGGCTCTAAAGGTGACAACATCTACCTTGATTTGTACTTGGAAGCCCACTAGCATCCAATGCAACACTAGTAAAAGCAGTGTTATGTGAGTGTATCATGGTACAGGTAGTTGTTGACTTACAACAGTTCATTTAATGACCATTCAAAGTTACAACAGCACAGAAAAGTGACTTATGACAATGTTTCACATGACCTTTTCAACATCTCCATGGTCAAAGTTCAGACACTGGATAACTGATTCATATTTATGAAGTTGTAGTGTCCCAGAGTCATGTGATTATCTTTTGTTACCTTCTAAGAAGCAAATAAGGAAGCCATATTCACTTAATGTGTTACTAATTTAACAAGTGCAGTGATTCACTTAACATCTGTGGCAAGAAAGGTCGTAAAATGGGGCAAAATTCACTTAATAACTATCTCGTTGTCTAGTTTTTTGAACTATATTGGAGATTAAATATAGTTCATCTGATTCAAAATTGCAAGTTCCACAACACTAGAGAACAGAAATATTTTAGATCTCTTCAACAACCAGGGAAAGAGAGAGGAACGTGGTTCATTTTCTATCTATTAATTTTATTTTTGAGGCCAAATAGACTTTCTGAAACACTCTACTAAAAGTATGTCCTACCTGATATCCTCCAGATGCTTTGACTACAACTCCCACAATCCCTTAGCATTATCAATGCCAAGGTCAAGGAAAGTAGAAGTCCAAAACAACTGGAGGCCAGCAGGTTGCTTTTCACTGCCCTTCCATACATCAAAACATGGATCACCAGAAAGTTTTCTAGGTAACAGAAAGCTTGATTCTGAATAGATGGATTTCACATTTTACACCCTGATGTTCTCTTAAGAGCCCCTAGCTTTTTCCCACACGAGAAAAGCTGAAGATTATTTCTATGAAGCACTGTGATATGTGTAGTTGTTAATATAGTGAAATCAAAATCTGTCATCCATCTTACTGTTGGATAATTCTAATTCAACAAGAACTACCACCTGAAGCAGTATGCATTATACAGATATACTTTGGGATAGTCAGTTCTCTGCATGCTAATCAAACTTACAAAATAAAATAAAGAAATAGAAATAACTTCTGCAAGTAATTGTGAGCTGCTTGTAGACAGGATGTGATCAAAATGTAATTAAATCAAACTACAGTTTTAGCAGCAATTTATGTATTTACTAATTACTGATAAAACTATTAACCCAATTAATACTCCCTAAGATTGCACTGCAAGTCCCACTGCTGCCCAGACTCTTTGGAATACTGTATACTCCCATACCAAGATTTTTCTAGTAGCCAGTTTAGTCAGTTTCCAAAAAGCAATGGAAATATAGTTTTTCTTTGGAGATGATTATTCTGTGTTTCCTATATGATTGGTAGTCAGCTACCAGTCACATTTTGTTTATGGTTTTCATTATTTTGCTGTTTTGATTTGTAAACCCATCTAGAAATGTAGCAGTATAAAAATACTTGAAATTAATTAATTGATCCCCTATTTTCCATTCTATAAAACAAAATAAATAAAGAAAAACCCAGCTGGGATTAGATAGAAGTTGTATAAAGATAAAAGGTAGCCATAATGAAATAAATTCATACTGGGGTTTGCTAATATAGCATGTGTATGACTGGAAATGGATACATTCACTGGAGGAGTAGACAAATGTTTGGGACTATGAGCACATTGGCATTTTCAGAACATATGGCAGGTATACTTATAAAATAACTACTATGGGAAACTTTGCTTATTAACTAAAACCATAATTATAATGGACATGGCTAATCAGAAAAAGATCCATTTGCCAGAGGATAAATTAGCCTCAGATAATACTCTTGACTATCCTAAAAAAACATCCTGGTGCCCAAAGACTGGCTGAAAAATCTACAATGTTATAGCCTAGTGTTTTGCTCTGCAAATTTCCATATTTGTATTTTATAAGAGACTGTTGTTGTTATTCCATTGCTAAATTGTGTCCGACTCTTCATGACCATATGGACCACAACATGATGATCCTCCCTATCCTCCATTGTCTCCCAGTTTGGGCAAATTCATGTTCATGGCATCAATGACACTATCTAACCATCTCATCCTCTGCTTTCTCCTTCTTTTGCCTTCATATAAAAATTATAGCCTTTTAAAAAAGCCAGTTGGGTATAGAGTCCAATGGACACTAAGGAAGAATACATGACATCATCATGTTGCCTACTTCTTAATATGACAAAAATGGGGCAATCTATGGAAAATGGAAAATCTATAATATCATTAAGAGGCAACAATACCTGCAAAATAATATTGCTAAGCATTTTAGGATGCAGAACAATTACAAAATAAATAAGATTAGGAAAAGGAGAAATAATATTCACAGCTTTTATATATAGCAAGCAGTTTACATATTTCAATTAAATATAGATGAAACAGATGAGAAAAGTTTCAAAGGTTCTACTTCAAATTATCAAAGGATCACACCGTTTGTGAGTAAGTTACTCAAGCAACATTTTCGGTATGTTCAATCACTTTGACCACATTTTATTGTGTTTAGTAATCAAACCAATTTAGAACTACTATAAAATTTACCAGAAATTTTTTTCTAGGAAAGCATAAAACTAAGTGATTACTATTTCTTCAAGACATTATATAAAGTCATATCTTTTGGAATTGTTAATATATTTGTGGTGTTTTATCCAATCTTGTTTCTTACCTGATTAATTGATTTGAATGCAATAAGACAACAGGAATTCAGAAGTAATTTTGGGAATTTCATATTGCGGTTAATCTGATCCTTAGTAAACCCATTTTCTGCACAGATGGAATCTGACTCCATCTATAGAATTAGATTTCAGTTAGACTCCATCTGTGTAGAAAATGGGACATGCTGAGATAGGTGGAAAACCCACCCACCCCCCTGCCTCCCACACATACCATTTTAGAAAGGATAAATGCAATAAAAACTGCACTAAAAAAACTCACTCTGAAGAGTTTCCAGTTCAGCTCTTGCCAAAGCCTCTTCTTTCTCTTTTATTTTTGTTTCTTTATATTCTACGTAGAGTTGCCTGGCCTCCTTTAAGAAAATGCAATGATATTAGCATTTCAGAGAGACCAACTCTGAAAAGCACAATGTTAAAGTTTTACACTTCATTTCAAGCCTGGCAATTATTTTCTTAAGACAAAAATAAAAAAATTAAAGAGTCAGATTTCTTAATAATAATGCAGCATAATGAAAACAAATTATAAAGAAATGTTTTAGCAACAACCTATTGTGGTCCTAATTATTGAAAAGATAATGAATGAAATGGTTCAATTGTAGATCTGAAATGCAACATTGCCCACTAGTTTTTTACAGTATGCAAGATAACCTATCAATTACCCTATCCTTGTTTTGCTGGAAATTAAAAGCACAGATCAGTCAAACCGCTCACATTTGCAACTGTAAGCAAATTCAGCAAAAACTATATATCAAACTGATATATCTGATGCATTTAGGACAAATTATCTGACTAGAACAAACCTAGAAGAAACCTTTCTGTTTAGAATGATGAAGAATTTCATAGTGCTTGTTTTACTGCTAATATCACAATAATCCAAATGCCTCAGCCGCTTAGCACCCTAATGGCCAGTTTTAGATTCTTCTGCTATCAGTAGAAGATTATATTGTTTCTTTAAGAGACAAAGAATAGGAGAAAAAAACCCTCTTTTGCCAATCATTAGAAAGACCATGCAGTTTAATCTCATTTTATCTCACTGAAAGTTGGGAGAGGAGATTTAATTGTTCTACAGGGAGGCTCAGCTAGAAACACTGGGCTGGCTAGTTACTGGACATCTGAGGAGCCAGCTTGCAGGTTTCTTCATCTCCCCACCCCCACCCCCACCCCATGCATGAACCCAGCTTTTAGTTTCAGCAGCAGAGGGGAAGGTTAGCCTAGGGCATTTGGGACGGTAAATCCAACAGCAAATACAAGCTTATACACAAATTACAAAGGCTAATATGTCCATTTAATGTCAATAAGTAGCAAGAAAGAGGTAATTCTATCCTTGCAGATTGAGGCTTTCCTGCAACAGGTTATAAAATGGGATTTCCTATCATGGTTACAACACAATGTTTGAATCATATGGAGATACTTGATACAATATCTCTCTCCACAAAGCATATGTTTCAAGCTACATAGAAACAGAACCACAGTATATACAGTGAGAGAAAAAATTATTTGATCCCCTGCTGATTTTGTATGTTTGCCCACTGACAAAGAAATGATCAGTCTATAATTTTAATGGTAGGTTTATTTTAACAGTGAGAGACAGAATAACAACAAAAAAATCCAGAAAAACGCATTTGAAAAAAATTATAAATTGATTTGCATTTTAATGAGTGAAATAAGTATTTGACCCCTTTGCAAAACATGTCTTAGTACTTGGTGGTGGCAAAATCCTTGATGGCAATCACAGAGGTCAGACGTTTCTTGTAGTTGGCCACCAGGTTTGCACACATCTCAGGAGGGATTTTGTTCCACTCCTCTTTGCAGATCCACTCCAAGTGATTAAGGTTTCAAGGCTGACATTTCGCAGCTCGAACCTTCAGCTCTCTCCACAGATTTTCTATGGGATTAAGGTGTGGAGACTGGCTAGGCCACTCCAGGGCCTTAATGTGCTTCTTCTTGAGCCTCTTTTTTGTTGCCTTGGCCATGTGTTTTGGGTTATTGCCATGCTGGAATACCCATCCACGACCCATTTTCATTGCCCTGGATGAGGGAAGGAGGTTCTCACCCAAGATTTGACGGTACATGGCCCCTTCCATCATCCCTTTGATGTGGTGAAATTGTCCTGCCCCCTTAGCAGAAAAACATCCCCAAAGCATAATGTTTCCACCTCCATGTTTGACAGTGGAGACGATGTTCTTGGGGTCCTAGGCAGCATTCCTTCTCCTCCAAACACAGCGAATGGAGTTGATGCCAAAGAGCTCAATTTTGGTCTCATCTGACTTTCACCCAGTTCTTCTCTGAATCATTCAGATGTTCATTGGCAAACTTCAGATGGGCCTGTACATGTGCTTTCTTGAGCAGGGGGACCTTGCAGGTTCTACAGGATTTCAGTCATAGTGTAGTGTGTTACCAATTGTTTTCTTGGTGACTATGGTCCCAGCTGCCTTGAAATCATTGACAAGATCCTCCCATGTAGTTCTGGGCTGATTCCTCACCGTTCTCATGATCACTGAAACTCCACAAGGTGAGATGTTGCATCGAGCTCCAGACCAAGGGAGATTGACAGTTATTTTGTGTTTCTTCGCACCAACTGTTGCCACCTTCTCACCAAGCTGCTTGGTGATAGTGTTGTAGCCCATTCCAGCCTTGTGTAGGTCTACAATCTTGTCCCTGACATCCTTGGATAGCTACTTGGTCTTGGCCATGGAGTTTGGAATCTGATTGATTGATTGATTGATTGATTGCTTCTGTGGACAGGTGTCTTTTATACAGGTAACAAGTTGAAATTAGGAGCACTCCCTTTAATCTCAGCTCATTACCTCTATAAAAGACACCTGGGAGCCAGAAATCTTGCTGATTGATAGGGGATCAAAAACTTATTTCACTCATTAAAATGCAAATCAATTTATAACTTTTTTGAAATGCGTTTTTCTGGATTTTTTTGTTGTTATTCTGACTCTCACTGTTAAAATAAACTTACCATTAAAATTATAGACTGATCATTTCTTTGTCAGTGGGCAAACATACAAAATAAGCAGGCGATCAAATAATTTTTCCCCTCACTGTACATTGTTCAATTCAAGAAGAATAACACTGTATATTAAACATTTGAAACAACAAGCTTAATGTTTGTTTTTCTTATTCCCAAATAAGAGAAAATCAAGCCATTTAGATGTATTAGCACTCTCTGTTATACAGCACTACTTTTCCAAACTGCCCAATTTCAAACAAGAATATTTGGATACAGTCTTAATTCACGATAGCAAATTACTAAAACATGATCAGAAATCAGTTTCCCCAATGAGGTTTAGAGATTATATCAAAAGCACAAAACTAATAAAGCATGGATGCTTTGCCTGTGAGTTCAGGTTAGAAAGAGTTAATTGGCATTTAACTCTAACCCTTCTGACATTGAAAACCAATATTTGATGCTAAATTCTGGAACAGAATCTATTACTGCTTATATGACCTCTAAACATCAGACACCAAGGGGTATCTGTCAATCTCAGTAGTGTGTCAATCATGGAGCAATTGGAACTGAGGCTCAGATGAAAATGACAGAACAGAGGAGAAAAATGAAGTTTTCAATAGTCAGAATTGCTAAAAGTTATGAATTGTTTGGAATTAATTGAAATTAAAAGAAGTAGGATAGAAAAACGACACTTTTGAATGTTAATATTGGAGAAGACTCCTGGCAATACATTGAAGCCAAGAAAACAAACAAACATTAAATAAATCAATCTAGAGACACAATTGACTAGGATCATACTCTGAATACATGTGAGGACTTACTTGTCAAAAAATACATGTAATGCTGGGGAAAGTCTACTTCTACACTGAGAACCAGCCTGGTCTAGGGGTTAAAGGCATCAGGCTAGAAACTGGAAGACTAAGTTCTAGTCCTGCCTTAGGCATGAATCCCATCGGGGTGACTTTGGGCCAGTTACTCTCTTTTAGCTCAACCCACCTCACAGAGCTGTTGTTGTGGGAAAACAGGAGGGGGAAGGAATATTAGGTGTGCTCATCACCTTGATTTATATAAATAATAAATAAGATATAAATAAAGAAAAATAAAAAGGATAACCAACAATACTACAATGCTAAGAATCAATACTGATTTGACATATAACCATCAAAGCAATAATTAAAAATAGACATTTTACAAATATCATTCTAAAGTACTATAACAAATAGTAAGCAAAACACTTTGGTGGGTAAAAGATCCATAAAATATGGTATGTAATTTATATTCAGATTTTTTTTCATTATTTTCAACTAATTAACTGAATTTCTTAAAATATTTCACTTCATATTTTCTCACTTAAAACAATTTTTTTCCATTCAAAACCTGATGTGCAAACCCAACATCAAGTAATGTGATATATTAATTAATTGATTGATAAAAATAATACCAAATAGATGCTATTCTTTTACCTTTAATCTATTATTCACAATCAGTTTTTCTAATCTGGAAATTCAGATGCATTTTCCTTGAACATATTTTTTTATTTATTTTGCAAAATTGAACTCTGGACAGCCATTTGTGTTATAATGAAGTCACTTCACTCCAACAGAAATTCATTGCCAACTTCTTTTATATCCTTAACCTACAGGATATTTATTTTACAAAGATTCAAAATTCTCTCCGGGTAACCATATCATGATTAAAGATTAATAATGTTACTAGGAATGGGTTTCTTCATGGGATGAAGCCACATTCAATTATTTCTATTCTGAACTGCCAACTAACCAAATTTCAAGTAACACTACTTTCCTTGGAGCATCTAATTTATAAATTCCAAGCCTGCCTGCCTGCTTGCCTGCCTATCTATTCCTCCTAGCAAGCTATCAAACAACAATATAACAACAACAATAATAATGTTGGAAGGGACCTTGGAGGTCATCAAGTCCAACCCCCTGCTCAGGCAGGAAATCCTATATCATTTCAGACAAATGGCTGTCCAGTCTCTTCTTAAAAACTTCCAGTGTTGGAGCATTCACAGCTTCTGGAGGCAGGTTGTTCCACTGATTAATTGTTCTAACTGTCAGGAAATGTCTCCTTAGTACTAGGTTGCTTCTCCCGTTGGTTAGTTTCCATCCGTTGCTTCTTGTCCTGCCTTCAGGTGCTTTGGAGACTAGCTTGACTCCCTCTTCTTTGTGCCAACCCCTGAGATATTGGAACACTGCTATGTCACCCCTCGTCCTTCTCTTCATTAAACTAGACATAGCCAATTCCAGCAACCGTTCCTTATATGTTTTAGCCTCCAGTCCCCTGATCATCTTTGTTGCTCTTCTCTGTACTCTTAATAGTAATAGTTATGATGTGTTACTTAGACATAATTTTCAATATATTTCACAACAATAAACCAAAGTCTCTTTTAATTGAGCTTGATTCTTGGTGACTTAATGGACATGTCCATGTACATTTCTTGCCGGAAGTACACAAGTGATTTGCTTCTGTCTTCTTTCTCATCTGACATAACATTAAAATTGCTTTATTGCCACCACTCACATACTAAATAGGTCTCATCATGCTTAGCTTTTTTAGAATAGGTCAAAGTTGGCTAGATACTACTGCCTAACTCCTCCTCCTCCTCTTCTTCCTCATCATTATGACCATTCCATACCAATTTACTGCAAAACATCTCTTCATTGAAGGTTATGGATTATAATCTATCATGTAAGTCTGAAGCCGGGTGTGTGTGTGTGTGTGTAAAAAGGAAAAGGAAAATGACAAATCTGGATGAAAATCTTCATAAAAAGAGAATGAGCTTCCATATAAAAGCTAAGAATCTGCTTGCAATTTAACTGATCAAATAAAAAAATAAAACAAAAATCCTCACTCGCATGAGCAGCAGGCAAGACTGCACACACCCGCTCCATTTAAGTGAGCAGCAGGCATGTCTGGATGCCACTCGCACAAATGGAGCTGCATGTACCTTTGCTGGCTGCTCACACAGAACCATCTCTTCTCCCTCCCCCCCACCCGCAAGTCTGCAAAGCCAGAAATGTTGAGGAACTCTGATTTAGAACCTCTTAGGTACCAAAATATTTTGCTTTTGCATGCATGTTTATTTAAGCTAAACACTACCAATGCAATAACCCACAAACTGGAATGAATAAGAAAGCAGCCTAGTGTTCTTCTATGTCTCCTAATCATTTCAGTAATGTTTGTATCAGTACCCATGGTCAGTATTATTTACATGTTTTCCAGTAGGTGACTTCAAAAATTTCAGCTATTTTTTATTTTAATTACTTATATACTGTCCTGCCTTTCTAGTATATATGCCTTTTTCAAGGCTAATTGTTTCACCTGTGTAAGCTAAAATAAGAGACATAGCAAAGCTTTTCCAGAAATGTAAAGAAAAGTGAATGAAAGTTTGTGGTTTGCAAATGAAAGATACAGGATGATGTAAGAATAGCTGAAGAAAGAGAAAACTTTCTCCCTACAAAGGAAGGAATGCAGCACTACAGTACAAAAAATATCTATCTTAAAAACATTGATTCATGCAAGCAAGCCATTCTATCAACATGCGTTTTAGTAGAGCTTTTCTTCACTCTTTAGGATAAGATATTGATTTTACTTTTAGTTGTTGTATTTTACTTTAGGTTCTCAACATATTGCTCTTTAAACTATCTTCTTTGCTAAGCAGTCCCACTTCAGGATCATCAAATTCTCTCCAGGACTATAATTCTGTTTTTAGTAGAATTTCCTCACAAATATATGCCATAGATGTTATGGACTCCTGAAGGTTTCAGAATGGTGAGCAGTAATATTAATGCACATTAACATAATTCAAAAGGTAGTCCATTTAACTGCATTATGAGATCAAATGTAATGCTTCACGTTTTCATTTGAAATTTTCAGGAAGTATAAATCAATCTTATAACTCTATACATAGCTTTCAAAATAAACTGCTTTCATTGTGTTATAATTTGCTTCCTTTCCTAAGAAATAAAACAAAAATCTATTCCTTTTTTTACTGCAAGTTTTTGGATTCTTTAAAGACAAGACATGTTTCATTCAACACTGGGTAAGTGATGAGCTTCCCTGACATATCTTTACACATGTCAGGAGAATTCTCATTTACCATGGTCAAAACAAGATTTGATATAGAGCAGTTTTTCCATTTCCATATCATTCTGCCAGCACAAGATTTTAGTGGCAGCTAATATTTCATTAAGTAGACAATTTAAGGAAAAGACTACTCTCCCTTCAGAACAAAATCTTGCACAGATTGTATCCAGAGTTCCTTAGCAATTGCTGAAAGTGAAAATTGATGGTAGATGAGGTATAAAGAAAAAGCTACATTTTGGGAAACTGAATGGAAACATGATGTTAGTAATTAAATGTACATGAAAGCTACTAAAATATATGAATCAACAGCTTTTTAGCACTAAGTAGTTTTCCTACTTAGATTGGCTAACAAAATGTTTCAATAGGTATATGCTCTAGAGTTGACTGTCCTGTTTGAGGCACCTAGGCAGTTTTATTAAGTAATTAATCACAATTTCAGGATACAACAAACCATCCAAATAATTCAGAGAGAATATTGCACATGCAAGTTGAATAATACATTGAAGAACAGGGACTGCAGGAACATCCATGCCTTTACAATGAATTCCTGTTTCTAGAGATAATTTAATAAATTGTTCTGTCTAGAGACAATATCCTAGATTCAATCTTCAAAATTTAAAGAAAAATGTAACACGCTCAGCTGCCAGAGTTGAAAGATGAATGCCCAACACTACCATTAGGTTACAAATGTCATTCATGGTAGGTTCATTCACAGAGGATTGTAGCCATATGGCCCATCTTTTTGCTTAGCATGATATACAAATTCATCACTTGTTCAATAAAACATGCTTAAAAAAAACTGACACTATTACACCTGAATGCCAAAAAATATGTCTGTGCTAAACAGGTTATTTCTGAAAGAAAAAAAATATGTCCTGACATCAGAACTCTGTTTAGAAATAGTATCTGGAAGTATGTACAAAAACCGAGCTTTGGTTGGGGACATTTGGTAATATTCACATCAGCTCTCCTCACTTCAAAAATCCATCTTAATCTACTTCCTCCCATCATCCACAAAATAATTAAAAGTAAAGCTCTCAAAAATATTGTGCTTTGAAATTGTGTAACATTTTTCTTCTAACCCTTGAGAACAGCTGGCATAGCAGAGAAAAGGAAAATGACAACAACAGCTAACCTGTGGACATGCATACAAAACAGTTTTCTGAAGTAAAGAACCATCTTAATTATTTTAAGTGCCTTCATGTATTAGAGTTAAGAGAAAGGAACAGAAGGGGCAGGAGTGATAGAAAATACTCAGATGGATAAATGACAAACAGATGTGAATAGCAGTTTTGCAGCATGATTTGTGTAAACAGATATTTAGTCAGTCTATTTAATGGCTAATATCAGGAGATATTAAAAAGATACAGGCTGGGATCAAAAGATACCCGTGCCTAAACAGACAGGCCTTCTGCTCGTAATCAGAGAATATATGTTTTCAAATCCTGCTTCTACCCGAGCCTTGTTTTCGTCTATATCTTCAAAAAATAAGACAGGATACAATAGTGCTAATCAGGGAAAGATGATGGAAACAGAAACTGCAATAGCAAAAAACCAATTTAATTGGAGGGCAAGGAAAAAGTGCAAATTCTTGATTTCAAGAGTGAAAAATTGTCTTTATTGTTGTCTAATATAATATCTGTAACTCCTTAAAAGTTTAAAGAAATAAAATAACTTTGTACTCTTTTTGAAACACCACCACCACGACAACCCTGCATGTTTTAATTAAGCATTGATTCAGACAGAATAAACAACTGCTGTGATGCTGCACGCTGTCCAAGAGTAGGAGGGAATCTCTGAAAACATATTCTGATTTGCCAAATATAATATATTTCTATAATATTTGGAAAATTTATATTGCTGCCTACTTGCTCACGGTGGCTCAAGGCGGCTTACAGGAAATAAAAACACAACATAAAAGAAATAAAAATAATAAAATAATAACTCCCCCCCCCACACACACCAGCAAGAACACATACTCATACCAGCCACTTAATTGGCTCCATCCCACTCTGGGTTCCCTAGACCCGCTGGCAGAACCACGTCTTCAGTGTCTCCAAAAAGAGTGTTAGAGTGGGGGCCAAAGAACCCAAAACCAGAGCCACTCGATCTTGCCAGGGTTCAATTTCAACCTGTTGCTCCCCATCCAGCCCCTAACAGTCTCTAGGCACTGCAAGAGGGAGGTCATGACATCGCTTAGCCCACCATGGGTTGAGATATATAGCTTAGTATCATCAGCATATTGATGATATTTCAGTCCATGGTGACCAATGATCTTACCCAACAGTTTCATGTAAATGTTGAATAGAAGTGGAGAGAGTACCAAGCCCTGCAGGACCCCGCAAAGCAGTGGGCAAGGACTGGGTCTTTTGCCTTTTATTAACACTGAATAAGAGTGGCTACAGAGGAAGGAAGTGAACCAGGATAGCACTCCCAACCACTGAAGCCGCTCCAGAAGAATACCATGGTCGATGGTATCAAAAGCCGCTGAGATGTTTTCAAGTAGAGCAAGGATGGATGTACTACCCCAATCCTGCTCCTGCCAGAGATCATCAAAAGCGTGATCAATGCCGTTTCTGGCCCATATCCAGGTCTGAATCCTGACTGGTAGGAGTCTAGATAATCCGTTTCATCCAGAAATCTCTGGAGCTGCTACGCAACCACCTTCTCAACAACCTTCCCCAAAAAGGGAAAATTGGAGATAGATCGGAAATTATCCAACAGAGTGGAATCTAGAGATGGCTTCTTGAGAAGAGGGTGGACCACAGCCTCCTTAAAGTGCTGGGGCACTACCCCTCCTGTAAGAAAGCATTAATCATTGCCAAAGTCCACCTGCATGTCACCTCCCGGGAAGCTTTCACAAGCCAGGAGGGACATGGGTCTAAAACACAGGTGCTTGCGTGCATATTTCCTAACATCCTGTCCACTTCCTCAGGAGCAATGGGGTCAAACTGTTCCCAAATAATAGGGCAAGAACCTGCCCCAGGGGCCTTCCCCGGACCAGCAACCATGCTGGCATCTATCAGGAACAAAGTCAAGCAATTTTGTCTTCCAGAAAATCCGCAAATTTCTCAGCACGCCCCTTCAGGTGGACCTCAGTCTCCTCCTTCCCGTTTTAATAGGAAGGCCACTTCATAACAAATTTGGAATAGCTGTAGAGACCCTGTTCCTAGAGGGTGGAAATTCTATAATCCAGCCTTCCCTGACACTTTGCTTTTCTAATCTTTTGGCATTCCAATTCCATAATTCCCATCCATCGTGGCTGAGAGTTCCCATCCCAGCACATCTGAACATCACGTTCAGTAAGGCAGTCTTGCCTTGTTTTTAAGATGTCCAGCAAGAGTTTGCTTTGTCAAATATTAGTAGTTTAGAAGTCAACTTAGCAGAGAAGCTCCACAGCCTAGGCATTCCCCAGTTTGTGGACTTCAATTCCACAATTCTCAACAAGACTATGATTGTTGAGTATTGTGGGACTCTTTACTGGATATACAAAAGAAGCTGGATGAAGTTTAAAATTATAGGAAACGTAACTGATAAACCAAAAGAATGATCTGGATGATTTTTTTATAGTTTTTGCTTAATGACCATTCATTCAGCAACTGTTCCAAGTTATGGAGATGCTGAATAAATAGTACATGCCCAGTCCTCAAAGTTATGGCTCCCAGTCATGTGGCCAAAATTTGGATGCTTGGCAGTCGGCATACAATGACAACTGAAGTTGTCAACTTTCCCAGCTGTCTATCTATCCACTCCCCCTCCATATACACACAGATCTCTGCCCTGTTGGCCACCCTGTACAGCAATATTCCTCAGCTGGGGCTAAAGTATAGGCCTGGGGCTTTCAGCAATCTTAGCCAGCTTTCCCTGCACCCAAGGCCTCTACTTTACCCTTAACATTGCTGCCAAGGAGTGCCATCTCAAGCTCTGCATGTAGCCAGCCACTATAGCACCACAGCACAAAGTCTCGCATTACCCTGTGCTCCATAGGCCTGTCACACCCAACTGATTTTCTCCATCTTTTTCCTGCTGCTGAGGCATGCCTGACCTGGACCTATGTGAAGTAGCTGCTGGCTACACCAGGGCTTCTTCTGGAGGCCATCTGCACCTTTCCCCAAATAGCATGTGCCGCTTTTAGAAGGGCTTCTGAGGCTGTGCCACTGTTCTCCAAATAGTACAGCTTTAAGCATTTAAAGATCCTTGAAATAATTTAAATAAATAAGAGAGGCAAAAATGACAAAATAATTATTAAATTTATCTACTTAGATTTAATTTTGATAGTTTTATTTTATTTCCCACTTATTTAGCAGAATTCTCAATACCTCTATATTTATTAATATAGGAATGATCAAAACATTTCTTCAGCATCAAAACATTTCTTCAGTCAACAAGCAATGAGCATAAAAAACAAAAATACATAAAAACAAAAATACATAAAAACAGAAGCAATAGGGTATTTCATTATTACCTGAAATAATTGAGGCAATGCTTTTACCATTGTGTAGAACCATATTCCCACTTTACATGGAAGTAAGTCCCGCCACTGTGGTTTTTCCACCAGTCTACAGAAAACACATTTAAAAAAAAACAGAAATTACTAGTGGTGCTTTTGCAGCCAACTAGGAATAATAAAGATTCAAAGTAATAATAGCCTATCATGGGAATATGTAAGTAGTTTCATTCAGTGTGTAACTATTAAGTCAGATGTCTCTAAGATTGTTTTTGCACACTAGGCTTGTTTCTATCTCTTCAAATAAAGTCTTCAGCTTTTTCTGAAGGTTGCAATTGGGAGGGAGGGAGGGAGGGAGAGGGAGGGAGAGGAGGGAGGGAGAGAGAGAGAGAGACGGAGAGAGAGAGAGAGAGGAGAGAGAGCGATAGAGAGAGAGAGAGAGAGAGAGAGAGCGAGAGAGAGAGAGAGAGAGAGAGAGAGAGAGAGAGAGAGAGAGAGATTAAGCACCACCAAACCAGTTTCAAACGTTGACAACCAGTTATGAAGAAGACTGTACTACAAGTAAGCCAATACATAAAAATTAATGTCATTTGCCATTCACTGAAGCATTGATGTCATAAGAATGGAAGATGGAAGAATGGTTTCTGCTCTCTTATCCTGCATTGATTCCGTTCATGTTCCTGCTGTGTGAATTATTTAAGCCTTTTATTTCTTTCTATAATTCAACAAAAGAAAAGATAGTATTTTCTGGAGCATTCTGATTATCACTATTTCCTCCCCCATGGTTTTTTAGCTCCAAAAGTGAAGAAAGAAGTAAAACCAGTGGTGGGATTCAGCTGGTTCGCACCACTTTGGTAGAACTGATAGCTAATTTTTTGTTGCCCAGGCCTAGAATGGACTTCCGGAAGTGGCATCCACACAGAGAACCGGTTGTTCACATATTTGAATCCCACCACTGAGTAAAATATTTTACTATTCTTTTACTTTTAAAGCCAAACTGTGTCAGACAAAATCAGACTAAAGTAATGACAGGTAAATTGTGTAAATAAAGACCATAGCAAGGATCAGGTATTATGTAATACCAGTGAGCATCAGCCTTTCCTTAATTCTTCTCCTGAAATTAAAAGAAAACCTAAATTATTGGTTTCTTATTAAAGAAGTTCTATATAGACTTCTGTGTTGCCTGAAAATTCTTCCAAAATGTGCATTCATTTCCTCTAGACTTTAAAAATTCATTTCTATAAATTATCATTTATAACTTCAGTACATTTTTTAAAATAAAATATAACTCTTCAAAGATTCATTTCAAGAAATACAAAAACATTTCCAAATCTTATTTTCAGTGCCTGGTATGTCAAAAACTATTTGTGTCCCTTCTATGGAAGGAGCAGTTCTTCCAGAAGAATTTTCTAAGTTCCCACCTTTCACTCTTCTCTACACCAAGTTTTACTTCATCATTATTCTTTCCTCCAGACCTTTTCTTCTTCTCCTTCTTTTTTCTACTAAGTAACTCATCCTAAGCAAGAAAAGAAGAAAAGAAAGAAGAGTTCTACAATTTAGGAAAACTCTGCAAATAAAAGTAAAAATAAAACAGGACAGTGGCTACTAATTATTTTAAAGAAATCATTAACAATAAGTGTTGCCGTGATAGTCATTCTTTAAAACACTGCTTCCCAAACTTTTTTCTTCATTACCCAAAACTGCTTTTCAGAAAGTCCTTTTTACCCAAAGTAGATAAAACTCATTTACCCAAAGTAGATAAAAAAGTAAATTGAAATGTCCTTGTTGCAAGTGGATAATGGGTTCATGTGTCATTAACCCCCTCCCCCAAATCACTTTTATCCAATTTTGGGTAATTTACCCAAGTTTGGGTAGGACTTCCTTAAACACATATGAACTCCAACAGTCAGGTATGTTACATTCATATTAATCAAACTGTCCCTTTTTTTACAGCTTTAACTTATTCTCATTCCAAATTGTAATAATGTGGCTCTAAAAATATTTTTAAAATATAGATGGCTTAACTCCTGAAGAGGGCTGAAAATGCAAAACCAAATTCATACATAAATAAGAATGTTCTTTTGTTTTCTGGTAGTCAGGAAGGAACCAGCATTTAAAACATTTCTTTACTTCTGTCATTAAGAGTGAATATAAATTTCAAAGGGGGGGGGGAGAAAGGAGAAAAAAAAGAAAAGGAAAAAAAGGAAAAACTTAAACTAAATATCAAGGAAGGGAATTTAGCTTGAATTGGTTTCTCAACTCTCCTTCCTCTGAGATCATCAGATCTTGATATTAGAACAAAATATTTATGTACTTCAAAATGATCTTAACTTAAAAAACTTCTAGAGGGAGGAAGAAAATACTTTTTTTTTCTTTTTCTTTTAGGACTGTTTTTGTCAGCATGCAATCTGAAAGGCTAATTCAGACAACGGCCTGTATATCTGCATGTATAAAAGATAAGAGCATGATCAAGATTCCTGAGCTGTGCCAATACATTTTGCCACTTGAAGCAATAAACAACAAAGACAGACTGAAGCTGACTGAACAGAGAGCAGAATCTAATTTTCAACACTGTTCTATCATCAATGTCCTCCACTATACTAATGGAGTATTTCATTTATAGCCCTCTCTGCTGTCCCTTCCAACCCTCACTCTTCCATCTCCCATTTCCCGATTGAAGCTACCTGTTTCTCTCTTTGCCTCCCAACAGATTAACTATTAACAGTGTTAATAATGAAACATTAATGCTTAATTCAGAAATGCTGAGCAATTCTTGATGATTTTAGAGTAAGCTTCTTACCAGTTGTTTTTCCAGGTAGATAGACCAAACCACGGCATAATGTCCTACTGTGAGGATAATGAACAGAAGCAATGCCAACTCTTCATTGCTCATTTTCCTCACTCGTCTGTAATAAAATACAGGCTGTCGCCAATCTGGTAGCCCATTGATCAGGATATCATCATACCTAGGGCAGTAAAAACAAACAAACAAGCTCTCATAATGCATTTAAAATTAACCTATTTCCTTCTTTTTTAATGAGACAGATATGGCTATTTTGTTTCACTCATCACCTGTTTTGTTTTTAACAGCAAACTCCTACAATTATACAGCTTGTCAACATTTAATCTGGGTTCCTAGGATAAAAATTCGAACCAGACTGCTATGGAAAAGTTTACCACTGACTACTTTAAAAATGGTGACTCTACTGTTCTTACAGCTCCCCCAATTGATTCACTGGAGAAGTGTTTTTTCTCAAAAATAAACCACATGTGTTCAGCCTCCCTGCTAATCAAGCATCATGTTCTGAAAATAAAAGAATTACAAAAGGATGATTGTAAGTGGAAAGGCAAAGACCACCAAAATCATTTATTGGCTATAATTCCTTATTTATAGCCATATGTAGAAGCAGCCTTAATTGTCCAAAATATTTAGTTTTATAAAACTTTGATGTGGAAACTAACTTAGGAATGACTAGTAATTTAATTGTGAACATTTACAAAAATAACAAACTGTCATTTTAAAAATGTAAAAAGAATAACTTTAGCCTAGTAAGAATTTTCCTTTTAAAGGTTGAATTTGCATTATTTCACATTAAAAAATAATTTGGATAATTTCTTTTTTTTTATAAGTTTTATTAATTTTTTTTAAATTACAATCTTTAGAGCTTAGTAAACAACATGTTGTCTGGGTTTACATATTTAACATTAACTTCTTCAATATAAATCTAGTCAGTACTGCACAATCCAGTATTTTTTCCTTGATCCTCCTTTCTTCCCCATATTTTTTTCATTAGACAATTACAATTCTTGGCACTATTGATGTATACAAAATTAGATATAGACATCTTCATCATATTTTACTAACATTATATAAATAACAATAATATCAATTCATGTCAATATCCTGTTTTTTATGCTCTTATTAAAATTGATTCCCCATCACTATTTAAAGTATCTTTGTCAGTTATGATTTTCTCAATATTATTTACATTTATATAGCCAAAAAAAAAATATTCATACCAATCCTCCTCTTATTTTCAAATTTCCCATATCAAAAGAAGAACAAAAAAAATGTTTTAATTCTAAATCATATCTTCCATTATAAAAATCTAGTTATATCTAAGGGCCATCCATTGTTTTAATCATATTCAAACAGGTATATTAAACAGAAAGAGCCCCCTCTGATAGATCAAATTCTCTGTTTTTTAAATCTAACTCTTTCTTTCTTTCTTTGCCAAGTAGTTTTCCAGGCCAAGGCAATTAAATCGCCCAAAAATTTTCTTTCTATTTTTGTGAAAGCTGCTTGGCATGAGGAAGACAATTTAGGTAGAGTATTTTTGGGGGGGAACTCCGTCCTTCCACATTCCCTAAACATTTCCCCTGCCCGCTTTATGTTCCATTTTCTAGAATCTTCTTCCTTGTCATCAGGTGTATTTTGGAGAAAGGAGTAAGGGGTCTTTTGTATTTTCATTGTTATAGGTAGGTTTTGCAGTATTTTATTTGTATATGGCAGTACATATTTCCCTTCTCCTATCTCCTCCATCTCTAGGTCCATTTCTTCTGCTTCATAAAAAAATAATTTGGATAATTTCTTATATTTACTCTTGCTAGTGTTTTAAAATGAATGATTTAAACACCTGCCAGACAATATTAATTTCTTACGTGCATAAAAATAACTTTCTCTGAGAAAAACAGACAAGTCTATTATTGAAAAGAGTTCAAATGGAGACATATTGTATGCTCAAATTAATCCTAAATAGAACACAGCTCATTGAATATTCTAATCACACTATTTCCAGTATTAAATCTGCACTAAAGGACTAATTTGGTGCAACACATTGACCAAAATATTTTAATTAAAAATATTCTGAGTTAGTCGCAGGCCTAATTACAGGAATAGCAATAGGGCCTATATTGTCATGCAGGTCAGTAGGACTCAGTAGTAGGTTTTTCTCAAGTAAATTGACCGATCCAGGAATAATAGTGCAGCTGCTAAACTGCCAGTCTTGACATGTAAATCAATTTAAATGCAACAACTGCAGTAGCTACTTTGACAGTTATTAAATTGATACCTTGGAGATATCTTAACAGAGAAAGTCAAACTTTTAAATTATATTTTTATTTAAAAAAATCAAATCAAATTTTGATTGAATACCCAGGTTATACTGTTCATCAAAGCAAAATGAATTTTATTTCTACAGTTAAATAATTAACAGAACACACATTACAAAACTGCCTTATGTTAGTTGCTATCTATACAATTAAAAAAAACAAAATAAAATATAGTTTTATAAATTCACTTGAAATCTTTAGTCAATACCATTACTAAAAGGCTTAAACTGCAATAATAAACAAATTAGCAATTTCCATAGCATTCAATGACTTTGCTTTCAAATAAACCTGTATAAATTTTCCCCAAAAAACCTTTTCTTCCAAAAATAAAAAGAATCTCAATACTTTTTGGGATTGAAAATATCTTAAAATGTTAAATGGTTTTTTTTTTAAAAAGTTAAATGTTTTTCAGATTATATCAAGTCTAAAATTGAAACATATTTAACAAAAAAATATTACAATTTACATATGAATTAGAAATTTCTGATTAAAATTATAGAAATTAAACCAAAATAAAAGTTCATTCCAATACATCTGACAAATGTAGTTCACTAATAATCAAGAAACCAGTAAGATTGTTTTTCAAAAATTGCACAATTCACAACTTGTGTATTAAGTTTTGTATACCATTTTTCAAAGTTTTTCAAAAACAGAGTTCAACAAATTAAAATTACAAATAAAAATCACAATTTATAATAGTAAAAACAAAAGTCATGGTAGTTATCTCTCTTAAAGCACGTTTAATGTATTTTCAGATTTGATGCAAGAAAATCTCACATGCTAAAATACACTAAACACTAAGTATTTACCAGGGTCTGTCTGCTATTTTGAACAAAAGTCTCCAAGGATTTAGTTCCAGAATCAATGCTCTATTGATTTTACTATCAGTGAACATTATGGCTCACATGACAGGCCATTTTAAGGGAAGATAGCTTCTATTATATGCCACTTTTTAGAATATATACTGTCAAAAGATAAATCACTGAGTTCTATGGCAATTAAGGACTATATTTAAAAATTAAGCTGTCTGCTTAATTTTTAGGAGTACATATAAACAATGATCCTTAGTTAGTCAGAATGCTTTGATAATTTTAATCTTGTTTTTCACATTTAGAAAATTAGTTAATTAGGAAGTATACAGACAATTCATTACAGCTCTTGTTTGCAGAAATCAATCTATCACATAGAATGAATCTTCAAAGGCATGCAAGAAAATGAAGCACATAAGCAGATTGTAAAGAGTTTTTCTGTTCTCTCCATTTGCCCATTCTCCTAATTTCCTCATTTCAGATTATAAATTACATAAGAGAAAATAATTCACTACATTCATAACTAATATAAATTGGAATAACTCCCCCAGTTCACCCTAAAATATTTCTTCAAATTTGAGATTTATTTTGCAAAAGATGCAGTTACTAAACAAAAAATTTGGCTCCTCATATTTAGGTGGCTCAAGGCTACTATAGTGTAATTGGCTATCACATATGAACGAACACTCAACCCCGAGCTATAGTCCCTACTTTTTAATTAAAATTGTGATAAGATTAGAACTGAAAACCTACCACAAAATTTAACTGAATCTTCAACATCATTTCATTTCTACAACTATGTATACAGAACAGGATGTAAATATATAACATTTACAGGGTGGGGAAAGGACCCTTTTTTTGTATTGTTCCTTTTGTATTTTTTTCATGCATTTGTTTTGCAAACATACACACACACTGACACACAAACAGAGAGAGAGAGAGAGAGAGAGAGAGAGAGAGAGAGAGAGAGAGAGAGAGAGAGAGAGAGAATGCAAATGAGTTTCAGAACACTTCTATATTTTCCATATGGTAGTTGTAAAAATCTATTCATTACAAAAAAGGTGATAGGATATACAAGCCTGGTGTTGGAACAATTATTTTGGTGCTCCACCAATTATTTTGGTCACAGGAATTTTAAAAAGTTATTGATGATTTGATAAGAACACTGTGGAAAAGTTATCAAAAAGATGCTGTTCTAATAATTAAAGTTTCTAAATAAATAACATATTTGGATTATACTTTTAAAAAATAGTCTAGTGAAAGGGAAGTAATTTGTTGGAAATCAACTTAATTTCATCTATGTTTTAAAGCTAGGCAGCAAGTTATACCAAATTTATACTTTTACACGGCAACTAAAGTAACTATGCTAAAAGTAACTCCTACTATCAATCCACTATATAGAGAGCATGGAAATTTTAAATATTATTTTATCTGCTATTCACTCATCTACCATATGTAGTAAGATATTAAACCTTTGGGCATTGTGCAACAGTTTCCAAACTACTGTTTTCCTTCCTCCAGCTTCAGAATGCAAATGGTTTGACATGTGAACAATTCAAAGGGGAATTCAAAAGTTCAGCCTTTATACCAGCTTCTCTTTCACATGCTCTGGAACCAAAGATTCAAATTTCTTGTGAATTGGGAACTAGATTCTGGGCAAACAGATTTAAAACCAGAAGGTTAAGCTTTCTTAAACATTCTGGTACCTATTTCAAATATGCTGGCTTAGTTTACAACATTGATATTCAATGGGTAAGTAATATTTAAAATGATGTTTACAGCATATAAAATAAATAAAACAGCTACATCCTGAGCAAACTATTTGTTTCATGGCAAAAAAAAAGGCTGAACATTGAAATAGCTGAAGATTTTGATCCAAATAATATTTTCAAACTTTAATATTATTAGGACCAACAAATCTCAAGGAAATTAATTAAATGAATGCATTATGCAACTGGGAAAAATATACTTTTAAGAGGGAAAAAGTATTTAAAAACCATTGGTTGTCTCTTGATTAGCTGTTATTTAAGAAAGATAAATATCCTGCATATTGTAATCAACACCAGCAGTTTTTCAACTGAATCAGTGAACCAACAGCAAAAATTCCTGCAGGCAAATACCTGGGGAAAGATTTCTCATAGAAGAATGGATGTTTTGTTTGTTGCTTTTAAGAGGAAACACCTGCTGCTACTGCACATTCCTAGCTTCATGGAAGAGATCATCATAAGAGATTTGGAGGCATTTAATTGAAGTATCATAAAATTTAATTTTTGTTTAATTGTAACTCATTCTTAAAGATGGGTAGAGATTGAACTCCTATAATGCCACACATTTCCAACATAATTTTATTAAGTGCATTAAAAAGAGCACAATGTGTAAATATTTACATGAAACTTCTAAATAACTTGATATCCATGGTCAGCAACTACAAAAGGCAATTCTTTGACATTCCAACTGTATTAAAGAAAAAAGGCTTAAAAATTTAGAGTCTATATCTTTAGTATTAATTAGCTTAAAGAACAGTATGCATATAAAATGAGCACTACAAAAAATAGCAAAAATGATGCACACATATGCATCATTTTAAACTAGCTCGTACCTTTGCAACCATTTGACACAAGACATTGACCCCCATTGTTTAACTTCCTAAACTTCCTTGATCTATGACTCTAAGCTGAAAGAGTGCAGTAGGAGGCAGGGTAAAAACCATACACAAAATCACCAAAACTCCTCTGAACACTGTTCCTTGGCTCTTTCAACATAGAGGATTATCTGAAAGTAGATAATCTCTACTATGAGACCTGGAGTCATGCCAAGGCATCTACAAAGCCAAGAACCCCTAGAGAACATTCAGCACCCCTGCTCAGAATATTGAAAACCTAGAGATATTTCAAATAGAACTCCTACACTGGTAATAAGCCTTTTCTTCCTTCCCCCAAAATATCTGGGTCACCAATAGCTAAATTGAGCATCCTAACAAACTGTGCAAGTCCCGATTCTTATTCCACAAGAATTGAGAAAAGCAAACCAAGCATAAGTAATTGCCTGATTATGTTCTTTTCTCATGAAGAGTAAAAATATTTACTATGGTTTGCCCATTAAAGAAATTACTGAATAATATAAAACAATTGAAAGCTGATAGGTTTGCTCATTGTTCTTAAATCTATGCATTTTGATAAAATAGGTGGAAGGGAGAGCAAACCCTGAAGATGGCATGGGGATTTGTTCTGAGGATCAAATTAATAATCAGAAATGTAACAGCTAAACAATGTGTTAGTAATTGAAAAATACAAATACATTTTGTGAGTGATTATAAAATCTTCTATTCCTTAAAAGGAAACACATTCATACTTACTGAGGATTCAGCAACAGTTAGAAATGTATGTAACAATCATAAACAAACCATAATCCTTGCAAGAAGCGCTGAAATCCTGGCTCATGTTAGTGGCTACAGGAGTTGAAAAGACTGCTTTGAAATATATTCAAGATAAACTCACCTATGCCTTCTCTCTTCATCCTTTAAAACCTCATATATGGCCACCAACTAGAATAAAAGGTACTTTTATGTTTAAAAACTCTGCACTGAAAAACCAGAGAGTTTTGCTATAAAATTGCAAAAATGTTGGACTATCTTTCTTAAAGAGCAAACAAAGAACAATACAAATCATTTCTTGAAAACATTTAAAACTCTCAAACATTTCTAGCAATATTCCATCTTTGGCAGTTCTAAATATTTTTCTCCACAATATAAGGTAATATTATTTTAATGTTATTTAGCCTGAAATAAAAATATTAAACATTTTAAAATATTTTATTGGTTCACTAATATTCATAAAAATCTACCAACAGATTCCACGTGGTGAGAAAAAAATATTTCAACATAATTAGAGGTTAATTTTAACGTACAAGTAACCCAAAACCTGTACAAATAATTGTTTTCCATTTGCTAAAGTATAGCTTGTGACTCTGTCCTAACAAAAAAAAAAAGATCCCTTAATGTCTAACTCCCAAATTTAAGAATTGCCATCTAAGAAGGTTCTATTTTATACAATGTACTTTTCATCTTTTTGTTTTGTTTCATCTGAACCTTGTTTTAAATATTTAGGGAAAAAAAAAAAGCTTAAATGCTTCCAAAATCCTGAATTCATTTCTAAATATAATATAGTCATAATGAGGTACGTTTTTCGTATTTTTAATCATCACGTAAGATTTTATAGTAATTATCACTTACTTGTCTAAACTGGGTTTCAGCATTTTCATCTTTATTCTTGTCTGGATGTAATATCAGTGAAAGCTTGCGATAAGCTTTCCTAATATCTGCCGATGGAGCATCCTACAAAACACAAAGCAAACTTTGTCAGAAATGAATTTCCAGAACCTTGTTAAGATCGGAGAAGGCAGCCAACCAAGCGCAGGGACCTGAGGCAATGTAATTTGAGCAATCATTCTTTACAGCCAGGATATGCAGCCAGTTAGGCCCTCAAGACTGAACAATCGGTCAATCCAATTTTGTTCTCCTTTTAACTTGTTTCAGTGCCATGTGCTCATTACAAGAAGATAGTATTTGCCAGGATACTTTCAAACACTTGTTTCCTTAAAATGAGCAACTAAATCTTCAGTGGCAATTAAGAGATCAAGTGGATAAATTAAAATTAATATGCCTGCCCATCTTCAAAAATATCATCTTTTACTCAGGATTTTTCTTATTTCTATAAGTTGCATTACTGGTTAAAGCTGTAGTTTTACTACTAAATTTATATCTCTTTTTAATTTCTTGCAGAACTTTCAAACAAACACTGATACTGCATGCTGCATAAGAGGATTTGTAAGGTATACCAGCTTCATTTTCAAAAGAAACAGAAATACTAACAAAAGCAATGCCCCAAATTGTGGTTCAAGTTTATTTTATTCTTTAATCTTGAAACAGCCTACTAACTACATTTTGGGGGAAATCTCAGAACTTCCTTTTCTAAAAATGCACAGAATGAAATATATGAATCTAACTCCTAGTGCTTTTTTTAAGAGACACTGTGCCTGTTGCCTTCCACAACTGATCAAAATATCATTTGATGTACTATTGACAGAAAGGATTATTTAATAGTTATTGTGTCAAAGATATTCAAAGGTATAGTATTCTGAGTAGTATGCAGAACCACCTTTATCAATTTATTTCAATATTTCTCAATTGGTGAGTCCCTGATGAATAGGTGGTATTTTGGGATCTCAAGCACAAAAGATGTCTGTGGAGATTTTCAGTCATCCCAGTCATGGTTGTCTCTAAGGTGCTTTTTCAAAAGGCAACTGGGCTATATTTTTTCCTTGAGGAAAACGATGTTTCGCTTCTCATCCAAGAAGCTTTATCAGTGAATCATGAATCATGAACTGATGAAGCTTTTTGAATGAGTAGCGAAATGTCTTCTTCCTCAAGGAAAAAATATAATCCAGTTGCCTTTTGAAAAAGCACCTTTGAGACAAGCCCAAAAGGTGCTTTGGGACAGGATTAAAATTTTGTCAAGAAAATTAAGCATTAAGGATTTGATTTTAGAAAAGTATTTTATTTAAGTTTGAGTCAGTATGCTCAATGTACAGTATATGTACATTCTAAAATACAGTATATGTGCACAAACTTACTATAATTGGTCAAAGTAAAGAGCCCCTAAAACTGTAAACCAAAAGTAAGGCAATTAAAGCAGCACTGTAATTAGTCTGTCAAATCTTCCAATACAAAGCATTGTTTACTTTATAGATGTATAGCACAGTATAAAATATTTGAGGCCAGAAGGGAATAGTAAGGTGGGGTGTATTCTGTGTGAGGGAATGTCTATGTCCATATGGCATACATACATTGAGAAGCTACATCAAGGAATCATATATATCCCATGAAAACAAATTCTTGAAAATGTTATATGATTTATCCACCTGCAGGTTTCATTCATACAGTCCTATTCTGAAGTGTTTTTCATGTAGTAAATGTGCAATGTCTGAAGCATCTTTGATTAATTAATGGAGAGAAAGAGTACAAAACTTGTGAATAAAGAAAAAATATTCATAATTCAAACAGAATTTTGCAGAATTTCCAGCTCCCATAGCTAAGTAATAAAAATTTACTGAAAATCTAGATTCCTAAGTACATTTATGAAGGCCCCTGAACATAGATTTGTTCTCACTAGAAACCAAATTCCATGCAAATCAATGGAATATTCTACCAATATTTATTTTAAGGAGGTTTATATGTTTCTAGAAACTAGTAAAAATGATGGGACTAAAAGACATTTACATTTATCTTTATGACAACTGCCTATAATATAATTCCAATTTATGCTATTTGTATAAGACTTTGGCTTCTCTTATTCAAATATTCAAGCAGTAACACTTGAATCAAAAATTACATATTGGCAAAAAAGGAGGAAAAGAAACAAAGTTAGTTCATTTTAATATCCAATCATGTCAGTATGAAATGAAAAATGACCTTATTTATAGAAAGCCAATTTGTAATATATGTAAAATAAGTAATTTAAAGACTAAGAATTTACTCCTCCACATATTGCTTTGGCAAGATGTCTCACTAACACAATTTCATTGGAGTTGGCTATGAGAAGATGAGTTAGCCAAGGCAGTATTGACCATGACTTTGCAGTCAATTACACTATCACAAATTGCATTCAGCATCTGTCACTTAATTGTGATTAAATCCTAAGGGGAATGGGGAAGTCCTTTAAGATGGGAAGGTGGGAGGGGAGTGAGGGTAAACTAGGGAATGTGCAATGTTTAGTACTCAGTAAATGTTTTGACCAACACTAGAGCTTGTGCAGACCAAATTCTGTAAAATTCCAATGTTGTAATATTTAATTGCTTTTTTATTGAACAGAGACTCATGTATCATATTACTGCTAAACATACATAATCTATTTCCATATCACAATCAGCACTGTACAGGTTTTTATCATTTCAACCATTTAAGATTTTCTGCATATCCAAAAAGCTACAGTAAATCTAATTTGGGTTAATAGCCTTTGACAAATGAAAATAAATCAAAACATTTTTTACAAGGGAATTTTCACTCAAACATACTGGTCAGAACTGCAGCTTTTTTTGCTACAGGAAAACTATTCTTATTGTAAATCTTGGATTCCAGTAGACAATTCCTCATCTTCTAATTTTTTTAATGATTTAAACTTTTACAATCCCCTTCTTAAAATTTCAGCAACTTTCCTATCGTGTTTCTTTCCAATAATATGGTACAGTTCCCATCCATCCTTCTAATTTCTGTGATTTAGGATTTTTGTCATTCAGAATCCAAAATAATATTTTATTTATTTTACTCATTTGAATTTATAAGTCATCCAATTCCAATAGACTAATTTTATCCTAGCAGTTACATTGGATGGCAATAACTTCATATTTTCAAAACCTAAAAAAGTTACTGAACTTGATATTTCTCCTAGTCAACTATGTATTGTAGAATAATAATCACAAAAGACTAACCTCGATTAAAAGTAATTCTATGCTTTTCTGCAAAATTAAGACAGAAATTAAATAACATCATGCTTTATCATTACTGAATAGAACAACTGCAAGCAGGATGACTGTTCTTTCTAAATTTCTGTTTTGCTTAAAGCACTCCCAATTCCACTGTCTATTAATTTCTCTATATAGCAAAAATTCTTTTATGCATATAAAAGTTTAAAAATAAGTAGATTTAGACAAAGTAAAAATAAAAGCAAAACCATGAGACGTATTATTTTGATATTTTTCAGTTAATTGGAATGGGGATAGAGCCGGTCCAATTGTTGCTGCTAAGGAAGGGTGGTTGGGTCTGGTTGTGAAGTTGTAAACTGCCTGGAATCACCTCCATGCGGATTAGGTGGCCGTATTAATTTGTTTAATAAATAAATAAATTCATATTAGAAATTCAATTAATGTTCATGCTAAGTTAGCACTTGGTTCCATTTGTTTACTATTTCCTATTATTAAGAAATTAATGCCTACTGTTATAAATCAAATCAGACTACTTCTTAGTCCATTACAAACTTGATTCCTCTACATTTAATAAGTATACTGGATGTAGTACCAAACCCAGCACTTAGCCCATAGTCTCTCATTTTGTACCTTATTTTTGTCTAAAGAGGAACTGTGAATGGGAATTTTAAGCGTATCAGTTTAACTTAATGCAAATAGAGTTTGCATCTTGAGCGCATGTTCAGTATACTACTTGTATTTTCAACTGGTAGATTATAAGCAAGAGCAACATGACTTGCAAAACTGCTTTTAAATTAGAGATCCAGGTTTGTACAAAATAGTGGGATCATGCTCACAGTAAAACTGAGCTTTGCTAGCATTTATGACATACTGCCTCAAACATGCTAAAGTTGACCAATATAGTCTTTACTATTACTATGGAACAGGAGTAGATCTAAGAGACTCTTAAATTTAATCTTCTCTATTTTCCTAAACATCATTGTGTAAAAACCTGACTGATCAAAGCTGTGTTGGGCAGAAGATAAATATATAAATAACTAATGATGAACTTAGTATAAGTAACATTGAAACTTGGTCGTAAAATGAATAAATGAAAAATGTTAATTAAAAAAATAAAATGAAATTTTAAAAAAAATCTAAATGATTTCAAATAGAAAACTCTTTATCTAAAACTGAGGTTCTGTCCTAATAAAAGATAGAAAAATGAGCATTTTAAATGAGGAATAGACCTTTTTTAATGTAGTGGCAACATTGGATCTTGGAAAGAAATAGATGTAGAAGGAAAGAAAGGAAAGAAACTAGAGTAGAGTTGAACTGTTGTTGGAAGAGAAAGTATGAGTCCTTTATGAAAAAGTATTAGGAGTTAATTTCTTATCAGAATTAATGGAAAGTGGACACTAGGAAATATGTTATTGAAGCAGTTTAGAACAGGACTAAAATAATTATGTTATAGTATGTCACAGAAGAGTATGAAATTATGCTAATAGAAATTATGAAAAAGATTTTTGATGGAATGATAAAAGAGGCCATCAGCGAGAAAGATGTACATAAAATGATTGCTTCAAAAAATGACAGAAAAATATTGTATGCATATAGAGACAAAAAGACAGTTGCAAAGAATATAATCAAAGACACCAATGAATAGCTAAGAACAAAGGAGGCAGAGTAAATGTAAAGCAATCTTGACTGAAAGAAAAACAGTTTTGGAAATGAAGAAGGTTAAACCAGAGTTCCCACCAGATGGACATAAAATTAAAAGGGGGAAACTAAAGAGACAGAATGTTAGAAGGAATATTTTAGAAATTAATATAGGGACGATGGTGATTATAGATTGAAATTAAAGCAAACGATAGAAATGTTAATATCTAAGATAGAATGGATGAAATAGAAAACATAAATGCTAAAAAAATGTACATGGTAAGTATACACAGATCCAGATGTTTTAATTGAAAATTCTTAAGTACAGATTAGGTTTTTTTTAATGGGCATCTGTACAATTTCTTTAACATGAACATGAAGACTAAATTTGCTTGAGTAGGGCTTGAATCATGGAATAGTAATAGTAATAATGACAACGACAACAGCAATAATAGTAATAATAATAATAATAATTATTATTATTATTATTGCTGGGGAACCAGAGCATACAACTGCAAAGTGACTGAAACAAAAGCGCAAAACTTGGACAATCGAAGAAAATCGAGAAATCATCCAATGTTACTACCAGGCAGAACCAACAGCCAGGGGGTTTCAAGAAAGAATGATGCAACTGTGGAAGGAAAAACATCCGGAAAGTGATGTAATTGAACAACAATTAATGGATCAAAGACGCTACATCATCCGTAATAAAGTTTTTACAGATGTGGAAATGCAACAACTAGAAACATTGGCTAAAAAGAAAACAACAAGTAATGATGATGAACAGGCTGAAAAAATTGTTCCAACACCTGAACAAACTGACCAACAAACTGACCAACCAGCAGAAGAAGCCACCACACAGGGTGAAGATTCCCCTGTACAACAACTCAAAAATGTAGAGCTAAGTGATCTAGCGAAAATGCTGAAAGAAAAGATAGAAAACCACATCAAAGAAAACACAGAAAGAAAAAGACTGCCTGCCATTCGTGAAGTGCATAGCAAACGAGTGAAAGATATACTAAATATTAACTTCCATCCCATCCAGCACACTGTATGAAACAAACCAACTAATGTACAGTACAGCCGCTGTTATAACTGCAGAATTGGGTTATAAAATGCCAAAAAAGAAGCCCACAGTGGAAAATTCGACTTGAAAATAAAATAAAAAAACTACGAGGAGATGTCAGCAAATTGAAATACTTGAAAGAAGGAAAACTAAAGAATGAAAAGCTGAAAAATAGTTTATACAAAAAATATAACCTGGAGGAAAAAACAATAACGGAAACCATGGAAGAACTAAAACAGCGTGTAATAGCAACAGCAAAGAAAATTGAAAGATACGAAGGACGGATAAAACAATATCATGAAAATGTCCAGTTCAGAAGAAACCAGCACCTTTCTACCAGTCACTTGACGAAAATCAAGTCCAAACTAGTATTCTCCCATGTAAAGAAAAAACTTTAAACTTTTGGAAAGAACTGTGGGAAAACCCAGTGGAACATAATAAAACTGCCTCCTGGATCAAAGATATCCAAAAACAAGCAACACGAAACAAAATGGAGAATACTGTAATAATCACTGATATGGTTGCAAAACAAGTAAAGAAGGTCAAGAACTGGAGTGCACCTGGCCTGGACGAGCTGCATGGATACTGGTTGAAACATCTCACCAGCCTCCATCACCGCATGGCCACTCAGTTTGATGAAATGCTCCAAAATGCCACAAGTGAAGAATGGTTAACAGCTGGCCGAACATACTTGATAATGAAGGACCCAGAAAAAAGCACAGAACTAAGTAACTACCGCCCAATTACTTGTTTGCCAACAACGTTCAAACTTTTTACAAGAATACTGGCAAATTCAGTATTCAATCATCTGATGGAAAACAGTCTGTATCCGGTAGAACAAAAAGGAAATTATAAAAAATCAAGAGGAACAAAAGATCAGCTGCTCATTGACAAAATGGTACTTAAAAATGCAAAATGACGGAAAACGAACTTAAATATGGCGTGGATTGATTACAAGAAGGCATTCGACTCATTACCCCATAGCTGGATTAATGCGTGTTTGGAAAACTTTGGAATCAGCAAAAATATCTGTACATTTTTGAAAGCAAATATGCAAAAATGGAAAACAGCCCTAACGGTAAATGGGGAGAACATTGGTGAAATTAACATCAGACGAGGAATTTTCCAAGGGGACTCACTTTCACCACTACTGTTCAACATCGCATTAATTCCATTGACAATAATCTTACGAAACACAAAACTGGGATACTACATCTCAAGCCAGCATGGCAAGATAAACCATCTGCTGTACATGGATGACTTAAAACTGTACGCGAAAAGCCACACTGAACCTGAATCAATACTCAACGCAGTCCAACTATTTAGTAGCGACATCAGAATGAACTTTGGACTTGGAAAATGTGCTGTACTATCCATGCAACGAGGAAAAATGGCAAAAATAGAAGGAATAGAACTGGGAAATGGAAGTATTGTGAAAGCACTAGCAAAGGATGACGGTTACAAATACCTAGGCATATTGGAAGCAGATAACATCTTGAATGGAAAAGTCAAAGAGTCAACGCAAAAGGAATACATCAGGAGAGTCCGCAAAATTTTAAAATCAAAGCTGAATGCTGGAAACATAATTAAAGCCATTAATACATGGGCAGTCCCAATATCAACTGGACTTTGGCTGAACTGGAAAACCTAGACCGGAAAACGCGTAAACGTTTGAATATGCACCACGCTCTACATCCACGAAGTGACATCGACAGGTTGTACCTGCCAAGAAAAATGGGGGGCAGAGGACTATTGCAAATCCACCAACTGTAGAAGAAGAAAAACGAAGTTTGAATGACTATGTGAATCAAAGTACAGAAAAACTGCTGCAGGCTGTGAAAACAGAGAGCACTATAAAAATAACAGAAACAAAGGCAGAATATAAGGAAAAACGGCTGGATGACAGATTAAATAGATGGAAAACCAAAGCTTTGCATGGACAGCATTTGAAAAACATTGAAGGAAAATGTGATAACAACTTGACATGGGCATGGCTTAAGATGGGAACCATCAAGAAAGAAACGGAAGGCTTAATACTGGCTGCTCAAGAACAAGCATTACAAACTAATGCCATGAAAGTGAAGATACAAAAATCCACTGACAATCAAAATTGCCGACTTTGCAATGACAAAGTTGAAACTGTTTCACACCTAATCTGTGAGTGCAGCAAAATCGCACAAACTGATTACAAATCTAGACATAACCGAGTTGGTAAATTAATCCACTGGACATTGTGTAAAAAATACGACTTGCCTGTGTCCGAAAAGTCGTGGGAACACAGGGTGGAAAAAGTTGTTGAGAATGAGAGGGTGAAGATCTTGTGGGACTTTCGAATACAGACAGATCGCCATTTGGAACACAATACACCGGATATCGCAGTTGTAGAGAACCGAAGCGTACAGCTGATTGATATTGCTGTACCAGGAGATGCCAGAGTCGAAGAAAAAGAACTGGAAAAAATTACGAAATATCGCGACCTGGCCATTGAAACTGCGCGATTATGGATAAAACGTGTAACAGTGGTACCCATTGTCATCGGGGCACTGGGAACTATGTCCAAAAACTTTGCAAAATACATCAAGAAATTGCAGCTTCCTGCAATAACTCCAGCAATGTTACAAAAAACTGCGCTACTCGGAACATCTTATATTTTAAGAAGGTACCTGGTTGACACATAGGATGCTGGTAGCAACCCGTGTCAACCATCAGCGCCAGCCAATTTGAATGTTCAGTTGACTGAGGTTGTCAGGAGAAACATAAAAAGTTGAGCACTATTGGAATGAAGTAATTAAGAAACATTTTTAGCAAAACAGAAAGATGGGGCGAAAAAATGGATGTTGAATTGATATGAAAATAAAAGTGTGATATTTTGAAATTCAGGTAGTTTGGTCAAATAAAGAAAAAAGGAACAAAATGCAAAAGAAGTATATGAAAGAATTAGTTGAGAAGAAGGGGTACTTTATTTATTAAATTTATATGCCACCCATCTCTCTGTTGAAGCAACTCTGGATGAAATACTGAAAGAGCTGTGGTTGGATGGAGTTAATAGATCCTCAAAAAGAGAAAAGACAGAAGTTTAAAGGAAAAGGGGGAACATAAAGGAGTGTATTGATGTGATGGAATTAAGAACAATATGTTTGATTAGAAATGTAGGAAGAGAGATTGTTAATGTAAATTTTAAGTACATTTCCTTTTGTCTCAAAGGTGCTTTTTCAACTGGACTGTTTTTTCTTGAAGAAGAAAATGTTTTGCTTCTCATTTTCATTGAGGAAGAAACATTTTCTTCCTCAAGAAAAACTAGTCCAGTTGCCTTTGGGAAAAAATACTTTTGAGACAACTATAACCTGGGTGACTGAGAATCTCCAGAGACATTTGCATTTCCTTTTCTTATCTCATGCCTTTAATTTCTTGGCTTACTTTTCTACACTCTGTATAATGTTGCTTATACCAAAAGTGAACAATATAGTAAGCATAAATATGAATGCTTGAATTTTTTTCCTTACAGGCAGTCCATGACTTATAATCATTCATTCACAATCATTTGAAGTTACCAATAAAGGAGAATATTCATAGCTCAGGGTTGAAATGCAGATGTTTCATTATCTAAAGTAGTACTGATGATGTTGCCTAGTTTGGGTAATGAAACATCTGCAAGAAAACAACCAAGCTTAGAGAGCACCAGGGGTCCCTCATTTGAGATTACAGTGGCACTGAATGGTGGTTACAATGGTCTTTGTATTCTAGCCCCAACCGGCACCTCTCATGCTCACTTTACAACCACATCACTTAGCAATGGAATTTTCAGGACAAATTCCATTCTAAATTGAGGATTACCTGCATATGTGTTTACATATTATAAGTAATAGCAAAATTCAAACTGTGTGTGTGTGTGTGTCTTTCTTTTTCTATCCTCCCTTATTTTTTATCATTTTCTTCATTCATCCTCAAAAGAGGGGACTTACATCAAGCACCAAAATTGATTATTCTAAAAATACACAATAACTGGGAATGTCCAGCATTTTGGTGGCATGCATTAAAACAAATTACAGAACACGGTAGAATAATGGAATAAACAGACTTTCTATTAAGGATCACACATTCAATTGATTCCAATTAAAAATTACTCATTACCATTCCTCCCAACACTAAACTATGTTTGGAAAGACACCTAGGAATTTTCTAAATAAATAATAACAAATTAGAAATTTCCATATATAATTCATAGCTTTTTATACAAAGTTCATTGCTTCATAAATCTCTGGGTCTAATAATTACATGAAACACACTTTCTGCTTTAAAAAGGATCCAGGAAACCAAGCAGAGCATCCTGAAATACTCTAAATATATTGTTCTGCATTAGTCAGAAACATCAGTAGGAATTTTGCAGGCAAGCAAAATAGTTACCTCATATTCAGTCAATGCCTGATTCTCTTTTCTTCTTTTTTAGTTGCTCCGAATCCAACTTTATGGATTTTCTAAGGATTAGGGTAGAGCTCAAGCCAGAAAATATAGCAGCACCACATGTATTTAGTATGCCTGCAGCCATACAGAGTTTATTACAGAAGTAAAATTCCAATCAAGATTTCCTTATCCGCAGCTCAGTCTCTTAGCATTCAATGCCTTTCCCCACTTGTATCTTACCACAGCACAAACATACTGCAGGAATTTCTCTCATTATGCCTTTAACTAATGTCTCAAGTTGTTTAAAGTTGTCCTCAGTTAACCCATAAAATAGTCTTCCCCTTTAAACAGGCTACAAGTCATATCAGCTATGTGATGGTTGCAAATGATATATTTTATGCTCATATAATATGTATCACAATCAAATTCCTAGGTTGTAGGATCAGACTGGCATCTTTTTGTACTTTAAGCTGATGCAGGCATGGCTCCTCCACTCCATTGTCTTCTACGGACATCTTGCTTTTTGTGTAACTGGAGAGCCCTTTCTTTCAAGCTGGATCCCCCTCTATCCATTCGATTTTTGATCTGAATAATAATGGTGGAAGGCATTACATGGTAAACTGGAAAACAGAAGAATGGTTATCTCTCTGATGCTTCATAATACAACTCTCCCTCTGCCTGTCAGGTGTTGTTCAGACAGCTCTTGAATACAATTTAAGTGCTATTTAAAATGGAACATTTGAATTTACTAATAATTGGACTCTTTTTGAGTGTTCCTTCACAAAACACCTGCATGAAACCTGAGCAAAATTTGGGAGAAGGCTAAACATGCTTGTCTAAGCATTTGTTAAAACTTGCTTCTTCTAGCCCCAGCCTCAAGTATAGTAATTGGTGAAGTCTGCCAGCTGGTGAAGTTTGATGGAAGAAAAACCAATAGATGTATCAAATGGATATCAGTGGATCTGTTGTGTATAGTGTCCTGTACAGGAACCCATAAACAAGAACAGTTCTATTTTAAGATATCATGTCTGAAACAGAGTAGGGATCACCAGTAAAGATAGTAAATTTTATGCAAATATTGCTTTCTGTTGGCTTAAGAACTGGTGGAACGCACTAACTCAGGCATGAAGAGCATAAAAACACTAAATTTGCAGATGTTCCTTTTGTGGGTTTTATTTTGCTTAAAAAATTAGAGGGAGGGAATATAAATATGAACATAAAGGTCATGCTCACAAAGGATTTCATCTGCATTCTGGAGGAGATAAGCTGACACTGCACCCCATGCAGGTGACAGTTTATTCCACTTCATTAGATACCTAAATGTCTCATCAGGATTCATAAAACAGCACTGTTTCTTTTCCTGCAAAATCCCCCAATGCACAGAATTAAGACATTAGAAACATCCAAATGTTAAGAAGTTATCAAAATCTTTTTGAGCTATTTGTGCAAATGTACATAATATCTTAGCAGTCAGTTGACTCAACTCTATAAAAATTAACAAGTCATATTTATGCCTAAATTAGCACCAGTACAGCCAAATAGCATGGCAATGTTTTATTACACCAAATTTTTTAGATACAGCTCTGCTCGGACATAGTGGTGTTTGGGGCATTTGCTTTCATTTTTGTGGCAAGAAAATTTTTTCAGCAAATTAATGGTAAGACTTTTATCAGTTGATCTGATGCTGCTCTATCATTTCCATGCTGTTGAAACGTAATGCATTCTTTAAAATCACCATTTCCAATTTACACATCACCTCTTTTGAAATTTTCTTTATAGAAAAGCAGTCTATATATTATATTTCTGTATCTTTGGAACCAATTTTCAATATATTGCACAAACATATTTTTAAAAGTTAGCATAGCCCCCTTGAATATTTCATAGCCATAAATCTATCCACTGAAAAAATAATTCTGTGATCTTTTCCCATAATATGTGACACATTTGAAGAAAACAACCTAATAGCTGAAGTCCAATATTGTGTCAACTATACAACATTTCCAGAAAAGGCACTGATACATAATTGCCTATCTAAGAGGCATGTGGAAAGTACTGAGAAGAACATTAATTTTAGGAGTGAATAGACTGCAGTGCAAATGTATGAAATTCTTATTCTAAGTGGTCCCTTATGTTAGTTTAAATTAAATTGTTTTATTTACTTCTTCATACACATATACTATAATCTAGAAATGGGTGTTTTTTTCAGCTACTGTATATTGATATGCTTTCACACAGAAGAGAGGTTTTGTTTGTTTCTTTGTTTCCAGCAGTTCTGTCATCTGGGCATTAATTCAGTACCTGCCTTAATGGAAAACATAAGAGCAAACAATCTATAGCTAAATCTAGGTTGTAGAAAAATAGCAATGGTTGACAGGCTATGAAATCTGGCAGAATATTACACCAATTTCATTACAGCAAAGGATTTTTCACCAGGATTCCACCATTTAGGTAATTCTAACTGTGAATCTGAAACTAGAAAACCAGACTCCTCTTCAGTCTTCCAACAGGCCACTCAAGAAATAATTAGTATAAATGGGACCTGATAATCATTTATACATTTATTGCTTAAATAAATGTATTTTATAAGGTGACAGAAATAAACTCTCATCATCAAGTTGTCTTCTAAGATTCCCTTTCCTGTAAATTCACCAAAGTCTAAACTTCACTATTTTGCAAATCTGTCTGTCAAGATGACTTTTAATATTCATTCAAAGACTGAAGACATATGGATACTTTCAGTAGTTTAAAATTGCCAATGCAACATCTCTGGAAAAGAAAAGGGATGTACTAAAACAAGAAAAAAATACTTGCTGCAGAAATTATGTTCGCTTCAGGATCCATCCAGGAATTTATTTTTAAATTTATTGAATTGCTCTGCAACAAAATTCCTGCTGCTGAAAAAGCTATAAGGAAGTTGATGATGTAGCAAAAGATGCACAATATTGTAACACACACACTAATACGATCACAAATGCAAGAAGTTTTTCTTGAAAACTATTAACAAAACCAGAGATCACAAATATGGTGTTGTACCTTCAACTGTTAATGGAAGACACACGTGAAATGTTCTTCTGAAAAAATTCATACCTCTCTGATGTCTTTCACATCATTGAGATCAGTTGTTAACCTACCCAGTACTTCCAAATAATTTATTATTAGAGCCTTTTGCCTTGGATTGCTGGCTGTACCCTAAGGCAACATCAATCATTTTCTCCATTAAGGCCAATCTTGCATCATTAAATATGATGGTTATTTACCGTTTTGCTTTTTTATCAGGATAATTAAATGGTTTAATTTTTTCCAACATTTCTGCAGCAGCCACAGTGAATTTCTAGGGAACCTCCAGCTTTAGCACAGCACACATAAATCGGACTTTTTTCACTGCTTTTTGTCACCAAAAGATCCACCAAACTTATCCTTTAAAAATCTGATATTTTATTTTTAATTTCAATAACAGTTTGTGCCTATTCATGTTTTGACTTCATTATTAGAAGAGTCTTTTTCCCATATATATTTTTGTGTAGTATGGTTTAGTACAGATCATCTTCAAGCAGAAGCTAAAGCTATTAGAGCAATGCTTACTGAGCAAACGGCATTTCAATGCCAGTCCTCAAGAAAGAAAAAAGGATGACAAAAACAACAGAACAAAGAAAACAGAATGGTACAGGAAAAAGAAATTGAATTTAATTCAAAATTGTAAAATGCGAATCCATTTTTGATGAAACCAAAATTAAAACAATTCTATTTATTAATTAAAAATACATTTTTAAAATATGTTCCTTTTTTCCAATCAAAATTCTTTTGATTTTATAACTTCAATCTAAATTATGGAAGCCTTTAAAACAGTTCATTTGAACATTTAATAATCCCTATACTATTAATTTTATATGCATTTTTCTTTCCTATCTAACTCTTTCAAATGTTTTTCTCTTGAGTATTTATATTGGAAAACAAGCAATAGTTCTAAAGACATTTTTATTGGATATTGCAGAAGTATTTTCTGCAGACAAAGAAGGAAAAAATAACTTTGAATGAACTTATTGTAAAATTCAATTTAAGGCTGAAAAGCAGCCTTTCTCTTTAGAAAGTGCTGAAGCTCCATCTAGAGGTTCTTTTTCATTAATTTCACTTGCAGGATCATCTACAATTAGGGATAATATTAAAGTGTTAGAAACTTCCTTTTACCTCCACATTTTGTAATCCATAAAAGAATCTTGCCTGAACTCTTCCTACCAACATTAGCTCCTTCACTGCCATCAAGTGGTAAAAAGTCAAAACTGATTCTTTAAAAATTAATCTCCTTATATATAGTATAAAACACAACTAGAGATACCAAAATGTAACAATGCCTTAGAAGTAAAGTTGAATGACTCAGTAGTTCAAAAAGTTCTGCTTAGCTGTCTTTAACCTGCATATTGAAAACAAAATCACTAACCCCAAATACTAATTTTAGCTTTTTTAAAATCATAATGCAATTGGTAAGAGTAATTCTTTTCTTTGCATCCATATGTTAAACACAATATGTATTCCAATGTTTTTATCTTGCAATGAAGCTAGACTGATATTTAATAGCCAATAAAGATATGACATTCAGTATAAATTAATAAAAACTCATTACATTGGCGCTTATGATGTAGCAAATAATTCTAACTTCACAAGCATGCTGGGTTTTTTTTTCCTGATTTTTAAATTTATCCATTTTCAAAGGAATGCACTCACAAATGTTATATGCAAACAAGAAGTCTCAACAAGACAAGACAGCTTTAGCTATCTGTAAAGCTGAATGCACATCACTTATTATGTATTTTCTTTTTTTTTTTACTATATAGACCAATTACAAATTTAATTAACAGCACCTTTAAATGGAAGAAACATCTTCTCCATTCTAAGGAACAACTAAATTGAGAAGACTAGGTACATATCACCTTAAGAAGGAAATCCCACATTGAAGCAACTTATAAAAGCCCTCTCTCATGCAGGCTAATCAAACAGAAAGCAGGGGCTATTTGAAAGAGCCTTCACTGTATGCTAATGAGTATTGCTATTCATTGCCAAGAAGAGTGCAAATGTTGCTCTGCAAACTTGGACCCTGTAGATATTCCTGTAACTCCTTGAATTTTTAATACAACGACTTTGATCAGATGGGATGGGATTCTGGTGCAAACATGCCAAATGGTTCAAACTTGACACAAAGTGATCAGATTTCACAGAAACCTTTCCAACGTTGATCCAACTTTACCAAGAAGGTTTTAAGTTCAAAATGCTTTAAGCTCAGTTTTGAGCCCTGCTGTCCAGTGTTGGATTCTGGGTGTTGCTTACCCAAGAGGCAATAAGCCGGGGAATGTCACTGAAGGAGGGAAATGTTTAAATGCATGATATCATACATTAATATTAAATCTTGTTAGTGGTCTCGCCCACTTAAAATGTGCTCTAGTCTTACTTCAAGGTCAAATGTGGATATCAGCCTACAAAACTTCTGTCTTGTTTTTTTCAGTAAAAGCAATGTAAAAGGACTGCCACACTCTTTCTTTACAGCAAGTCAGTGGTGTGATACCAAAGCACCACCTTCTGAATGCAGAAAGAAAAAACTTCCCCATAAAATTATGTTTTCCTTTTTAAAGTAGAAAATACAGCATGAAGTTAAGAGAGAGAAATTCTTCAAAATTTTGCACTAAGAAAGAGAATAGCAACATTTCTTTTTTTGTACTCTCACAATATCAGAATCTGCAATTAATTCAATGGCATTACATGGGATTCAACTTAGACCAAAGGAAGCATTCTTTATATGGGAGATAGAGATGAATTCATTTATCTAATATTTACTGCCAGTATCTGTATCTTTCTATTCTGTTTATAGTATTCCCAAGGGCGTATGATTGGGTCTCATGGAAAATAGGACACTATCAAAATCCTTGGCGTGATCAAGCACAACTATTCTTATGTCTTTGTTAGATTTTATTAAAACAGTATCTTCAGGCTGCAAAACTCCATGATGGAAGTTATGTTGCCACTATCAGAAAATGGAAATGTACTTTGACTAGTCTGGCAACATCACTATTATTGCATAGCATAAGTGGAAAGAAATCAGAGTAATTAATATGTTTGACAGTGTTCAGGTTAGAGACTGAGACTTCAAATTCTATTAATGTCACTGATGCCCTTGAACAAAATCACTCATCCCTTAGCTTCTCTACTTCCATTTCTAAAATAATAATTTTTCTCCCATCAGTCTTTTCCAAGAATAAAATTTGTAGTATAAAAGATAAAAGTAGTGGAGTAAAGGGTTCAAATTCCCCCAGCATTAATTTTCCTGTAGAAAAATGACCTTCTAATAGTATAATTTCCAGCAAATCGTCAAAAGCTGAGCAATGATAGAGCTTCCGGTTTGACATCGCAGCATGATGGGCGCAGGAAGACGGGGATCTGTCTTCTGCGTTCAATTTTGCCCCGCTGGGGACCCTAAAAAGGGTCAAAAGTCACCCCAAAGAAGCGACGGAGAAGGAGGAGAGCCTCGTTGATCATGGGAGGGCAGCGGCCCTTCTGTTTGATCCGAGGAAGCCCTCCAAACCGGTGGGGGAAAGACTGGCTACATCCGTGTGGCCAATCAGAAGCTGCTGACAACCGAAGAAAATAAGCATTAACCAGCAACTTTTGAGCAATGTGGATGGAACTGGATGAGACCATATCCTCTCTTTATGATTTTAAGACTTTTTCCTGGGAAAAAACTGCCCAAAGCAAAGAATCCTCCCCGATGAGAGAGGGAAGTGGAATTTCCACCCCATTCCCTCAGGGGGAAAAAAGCGGCGGATTAATTGCTTGGGGGGAAAACAGAGAAAATTACAAGATTAATTTGGAATCAATATACATATATAACTTTGAAATTCGGGGACTAAAAGTGCTGAGATTTTTTTTTAAGAGACTTAAAAAGCTTGTAATATAAGTTTGGATGTAAAAAGCTGGAAGACGGCGTCATCGAATCTAGTGGCGAACTACAGCACTACAATTTATTATGCCTAAATGAAACTTGGCTCTTGTTGTTTTGAGAAACTTTCACTTTTGAAGACTGCAGTTGGGAAAAGGGGGGGAACCCTCTTGGGCTGCTTATTTGTGTGACAGAGACAATAAACTATTTTGAAACTGGCCTGTCAGTAACTGACTTTTAGAGCTGTGTCATGGAGCTATTTCCCTATAGAAAAACATGCATTATTGAGATGATGGAATACTTTGGATTATAAACCTTTGATTGATGAACAATTTTTAATTGCTCTTTTTTCTCTGGACAGAAAGGATTTGTATTTCATTGGACAGAAAAATTTGAAAAATTCGAACTTTACTTATATTTGCTGAGGGAAGACTTAAGGACGGATTGATATGCCGGCTGGATAATTTAGAGTTCAAATGACAATTGATTGAAACTTTTTAAATCCCTAAATAGATCAGACTATAAAGACTACATACAAAAACAAAATGGATGTTCCATACTTAGCTTCAAACGGTAAAAAACCACCCCTAACACCTGTCCTCAAAGTCCCCAGCTTGATATACCAACAAGAAAATGTTGATGAATTTCAGAAAGAAATTCTATGTTAAAATCAATACAAGAGACAATTGCCTTAGCTCATGATGAGACTAAAAATAACACAAAAATAAAAGAACAACTTTTTAATCTAAATCTACAAACTCAGAAAATGACTACAAAGAAGGAACTAGCAACCCAGAAAATAGAAGGAAAATCAGAAGAAGCAGATCCAAAGATGGAGGACCTAAAGAAAGGAACTAACAGACTGACTCAGACAAATGAAGAATTAGAAGACGTAGTGATAATATCGGAAATGGAAAAGATATTTTACCTGTCAAGATCTCAGAACATACTTGAGGATAAGAAAGAATGATTGAATGGAAGATAGAGCTGTTAGGAGAATTGGGGGAAATTGGAGAAGGAGGGAGACAATTTAATCAAATTGTCTTTCTTATTCCAAACAATATACACAAAAATAGAGAAAGAATTACTTGATGATTCAAATGCATTGACTTGGAAAGTTAGTTGGCAAAGGAAGAAAGCTAGAGTAAGACTGAAGAAAATAGAGGTTTTGACCCATTAGATGGGATATTATACTATTAATCAGATGTCTGAACATGGCTGAGAATAGATAATTGTTAGAAATAGAAGTATTATTATAACTAGAAAGATAGGATTTATAATTAGAATATTATATTTTGGTATAAGAAAGGAAACATGAAAATGCTAAGAGAGTTTGAATAAAGGAAGCTTTTGGTTACCCAAATATTTATGAGAAATTATAAGTGATACATTTTGAACTTAAAATTAAAATTAAAAAAAAAAAGCGGGAAAAACAGGATATTAATTGAACAAATGGATATTAAGTGCAAATGCAATTAAGATATATTTTGGTTAGAAAAGATATTTTAAACCGACATTATTGATATTATTAGGAAAATGCAACAAAGATGTTGATATTCAATTATATATGTATTAACAACAATAAGAATTGTATTTGCCTAGTGTAGGAAAATGTGTACTACCGGAAGAAGAGAGGAAGCACTGGATGGTGTAATATTGGGCCTAGATTGAAGAAGTTAATATGTACCACTGAATTACTAATGGGCCCAGACAACATGTTGTTTATTAAGTACTTATGATTGTAAAACTAGAAAATTAATAAAATATTTATATATAAAAAAGAAAAGCTAAGCAATGATAGGTATATTAAGAAGGGGTGAGTAACAGCACAACTTTCTTAAGAAGGCCTCACCTGGATCAGCAATCAGCAGCTGTTGCTTCTTAAATGTACTTCTGATTAGTTAAACCATACAGTTTAATGTAGTAATATAGTTCACAATAGATATTGCAAATAAAGTAAGATTTGTTCTTTGCTTCTGATAGGCCTGCTTAAAAGTAGCACAGCAAGATGGGGAAAAATCCTTTCTTCTGCAGTTCTCCTAATTTATGGCATCAGGACCTATAAAGCAAATTTTTAAGGTTACCTCCCCACTCCCAATTCTGGTAGAAAATATTCACTGTGTAGTATCTGAAAGCTGTATTTACTGAAACCCAGTTTTATCTACAATCACTTCCATTTGGTCTTCAAAAATAGCAAGAAAATGGAACAAGTAATAATCCATAATTCATTGCCACCCTCAAAAAAGGAAAGATGCAAAAACATCATTTTTTGTGCTAATAATGAAATATAGTGACTCCTATTTTTTTAAAAAAATGATTCAAGCAGACTGTGAAGCAAGCATTTTTTTCAAGTTGGACCAGTGTATGTTTCCCATGTCTTGTGAACATGAAACAAGCTCTAATGATACAAGGGTGGAATTAAAGGATTCATGCAGACAGTTGCTAGGCAACTACTCATACGTGTACCATTGCCTTTCGTCAAAACCCCAAAGCACTGGTTCTTTCACACATTTAATTGGAGGAATTTACAAACACAGAATGTGATAATCTTACCAATTGTGGTAAGCACTGGTTAAATTCATGAAGCTATGTTGTTTTTAATAACTGCACACAAGACAAGCTGCTTTAAGTAAATAACAGCAACATAATAGGTTGCTTTGTTTCTAGAATCAATGATAGATATAAAAATCACAATCATACATTACAACTTTAATATTGGAATCAAGCAGTTCCAATTTGCTTTGTAAAGGGCTCTTTGTCAAATTCTCACAGAAAGTATGTATGGACTAGCAATGTTGGTAGAAAAGGGAGCACAAACGTATCTGGCATTTTAGAAATCAATTCTGCTAAATCAACAAGCATGTATCAAGATGTGGATTGCCCTAGTCTTCAATGTTGTGCCTATTTGTATAAAGAAAAAACTACTTCTGAAATACATCTACTGTACAAAATTATGTAGAAGTAAGTATTTATAATTATCAGCCTTGTTAAATTTTTTGCACATTCTGACCTTATACTTTCTGAACATGGGAGGGGGAAAAAAGTAGACCAGCATTTTATTGTGAGACATTTAGCAGTTCGGATTTCAATCATTAAAGCAAGTTTGGGGTAGGAAACTATAGCATAAGATATTCATCTGTATTGCAAATGCTGAATATATAATAATAAAACATTTACCACAATGCATCAAGTTACTATTAAGCTTCTTAAATAAAAAAGCATCAATGGGTATGATAGGTATTGAAGAATTTAGAGATTAATCCATTTTCATAAATTTGGACACAGGGGGGGGGGGACCCTATTGAGCTTTTCATACACTGGTCCAGACATTGAGAATTAAAATTTCATGCAAAGTAATTTAGCAGGAGGCTTGAGAAATTTACAATTACAATAATTGCTACTTCAGTCTAGTTCTATTAAAGATTATTCAGTATTCTCAAGAACTGTTCAATCCCTGCTGTCTGAGCAAGCACCAATAAGAGTGCGAAACACCAAGCAGCTCTGGATCTTTTTACTATAGAGAAATAAACTCTTGAGTCAAGTTCAATTTCTGATAACTTATTTGGACACAGATGAAGCAGTAATATGAAAGTGGTTTAAGCACTATCTTCTTCCAGAATATTTTCTGATTTCCCAATTTAATCTGCAGCTCTTGTCATTCCAAATGGTTTCTTAGCCAAGTATTAACCACAGCCAATCCAGTTCTATGATCAATGAAATCAGATATTTAGCTCAGTGAGAAATGATTATTTATGTATAGTTCAAGATTATTATTTTTTTACATTTACTGATAAGAAGTGATATTTACAAGTTAAAATGTCCTCTATAAAGACATTTTCTTTCAGGATAAGTCCAATTTAAATGTTCAAGAGTTGCTTAGAACAGGATCAAAAACATCATATTTTAATTACAGTTCCCAACATCCTGGATCACTGGTCATTCTAACTAACTCATGGTAATGAATACTGGAACTAAATTTCTCAATTCCTGTGTTCCATTCAGGATATCTGAGAGCACTGATTCATCCATGAGCATCTCTTTTTGCCAAGGTTCTATACCTCCTCAGTCACTAAAGTCCTGACCATCTGACACCTGGACTACTAGTATGTGCTTTATATGGGGCTACTCTTGAATGCAGCTACGTGGACAGTTCTTGGGGCCTCTAGAGTGGTCCACATTACACTGTTATGGCATGAGCTGCACAAGTTGCCAGTTTGTTTCAGGCCCAATTGAAGGTTTTGATTCTTATCTTTAAAATCCTTCGTGGCATGGGTTCAGATTACCTGGGGAACTATCTCACTGCAGAGGGGCATGCTGTGGAATTCCAGCCCGTAGGGGCCAGAAGAACTTTTTCTGCCATGGTTCCTGCCCTCTAGACAACTATGTTCCCCAAGTAAAATCTATATCCACCCTTTTGGCCTTCCAAAATTGTCTGAAAACCTTGCTCTGCCAACTGGCCTGGGACTCCAATGGGAACATGTTTGGGACTCCAATGGGAACACCTCATTCTGGAGGTGGTTAATGAACGAAGATAAGACCCCCACCTCCTCCCTGTGTGCATCTTGCTCCTTTCCTTCCCATCATTGCTAATTTTAATCAATTTTAGTGTTACTATTTATTGTTTTAATGTTTCATGTGGTTGTCCCAAAGGTCCTTTTTCAAGAGGCAACTGGACTTTCTTGTTTTTCTTTGAAGACATTTCACTTCTCATCCAAGAAGCTTCTTCAGCTCTGACTGGATGGGGGGGGGGAATGAAAGGATTTATATTCCTTGCAGACAGCTGGTCATTTGCATTCTTTTAGAGAGTTACTAAGGCCACTTGGAGGTTTATCTGTATCCTTAAGGTCACCTGAGTGGTGCAAATGGGTATGGAGCCTTCTTGGAACTGCTGAAAGGACTGTATTATAGACTGGAGATAAGACGATGTTGTATCCCTCCCCCTCTATTAGAGAGGGCTGTTCGATTTTGACATAGATGGCCTCTTTGACCCCTCTTTCAAACCAGAGGTCCTCTCTGTCCGAAATGTGGACTTTGCTGTCTTCAAAAAGACAGTTCCAAGACCCATTTCCACCACTCAGGCGATTTTGAGGACAAAATTTTTTAAACTTTTAATCTTAAAATTATTCTGATTTTAATAATGTTATTGATTAAGCTGCCTAGAAGAAATAAGCAGCAAATAAATTTAATAAATGAATGAATACCTAAATGATGACTGTAAAATGATTTACAGTCTAAGAACAATATCATGCACAAACAGTTAATATCTGGTGATTATCATGTATGGAATATCGTACACTACTACTGTACTCCTCCTTCATGGATTACTGCCTTGTCGTGGCGAAGGGGCTTGTGTAACTCAATGAAGCTATGAGCTATGCCGTGCAGGGCTACCCAAGACGGACAGGTCATAGCAGAGAGTTCTGACAAAATGTGATCCACTGGAGAAGGAAATGGCAACCCACTCCAGTATCTTTGCCATGAAAACCCCATGGACAGTACCAAAAGGCAAAAAGATATGACGCTGTAAGATGAGCCCCTCAGGTCGGAAGGTGTCCAATATGCTACTGGAGAAGAGCAGAGGGCTAGTACTAGTAGCGCCAGAAAGAGTGAAGCGATTGGGCCAAAGCCAAAAGGACGCTCAGCTATGGATGCATCTGGTGGTGAAAGGAAAGTCCGATGCTGTAAAGATTTTTTCTCCATAGGAACCTGGAATGTAAGATCCATGAATCAAGGCAAACTGGACGTGGTCAAACAAGAGATGACAAGACTGAACATCGACATCTTAGGAATCAGCGAACTAAAATGGACAGGAATGGGTGAATTTAATTCAGAGGACCATCAGGTATACTACCGCAGGCAGGAATCCCTCAGAAGAAATGGAGTAGCCTTCATAGTCAATAAAAGAGTAGGAAAAGCAATACTGGGATACAATCCCCAAAATGACAGAATGATCTCAGTGCGAATCCAAGGCAAACCATTCAATATCACAGTAGTCCAGGTCTATGCCCCAACCACTGGTGCTGAAGAGGATGAAATTGACCGGTTCTATGAAGCCCTACAGCACCTTATAGAATCAACACCAAAAAATGATGTCCTTATCATCATGGGGGATTGGAATGCTAAAGTAGGAAGCCAAAAGATAACTGGAATAACAGACAAGTTTGGCCTTGGAATACAAAATGAAGCAGGGCACAGGCTGATAGAATTTTGTCAAGAGAATACGATGGTCATAGCAAACATTCTTTTCCAACAACCCAAGAGACGGCTCTACACATGGACATCACGAGATGGTCAACACAGAAATCAGATTGACCATGTGCTCTGCAGCCAAAGATGGAGAAGCTCTATACAGTCAATAAAAACAAGACCAGGAGCTGACTGTGGCTCAGATCGTGAGCTTCTCGTTGCAAAATTTAGGCTTAAATTGAAGAAAGTAGGGAAAAACAATAGGCCACTCAGGTATGAACTAAATCATATCCCTGATTAATATACAGTAGAGGTGACAAATAGATTTAAGGAATTAGATCTGATAGACAGAGTGCCTGAAGAACTATAGATGGAGGTTCGCAACATTGTACAAGAGGTAGCAACTAAAACCATCCCAAAGAAAAAGAAATGCAAGAAAGCAAAATGGCTGTCTGAGGAAGCTTTGCAAATAGCTGAGGAAAGAAGGGAAGCGAAAGGCAAGGGAGAAAGAGAAAGATACACCCAATTGAATGCAGAATTCCAGAGAGTAGCTAGAAGGGATAAGAATGCCCGCTTAAATGAACAGTGCAAAGAAATAGAAGAAAACAATAGAATAGGGAGGAGCAGAGATCTCTTCAAGAAAATTGGAGATATGAAGGGAACGTTTCATGCAAAGATGGGCATGATAAAGGACCAAAATGGCAGGGACCTAACAGAGGCAGAAGAGATTAAGAAGAGGTGGCAAAATTACACAGAAGAACTATTCAAGAACGAGCTTAGCGTCCCTGATAACCATGATGGGGTGGTCACTGACCTTGAGCCAGACATCCTAGAATGTGAAGTGAAATGGGCCTTAAGAAATCTGAGCAACAACAAAGCTAGTGGAGGTGACAGTATTCCAGCGGAGCTATTCAAAATCTTAAAAGACGATGCAGTAAAAGTGCTACACTCAATTTGCCAGCAAATTTGGAAACCTCAACAGTGGCCACAGGATTGGAAAATGTCAGTTTACATTCCAATTCCAAAGAAAGGCAATGCCAAAGAATGTTCAAACTATCGCACCATTGCACTCATTTCACATGCAAGTAAAGTTATGCTTAAAATCCTACAAACTAGACTCCAGCAGTATGTGGATCGAGAACTTCCAGAAGTACAGGCAGGATTTCGAAGAGGCAGAGGAACTAGAGATCAAATTGCCAACATACGCTGGATCATGGAGAAAGCTAGGGAGTTCCAGAAAAACATCTATTTCTGCTTCATTGACTATGCTAAAGCCTTTGATTGTGTGGATCACAACAAATTGTGGCAAGTTCTTAAAGAGATGGGAGTACCAGACCATCTTATTTGTCTCTTGAGAAACCTATATGTGGGTCAAGAAGCAACAGTGAGAACTGGGCAGGGAACCACTGATTGATTCAAAATTGGGAAAGGAGTCCGGCAAGACTGTATTCTGTCGCCCTGCCTATTTAACTTATATGCAGAGCACATCATGAGAAAGGCAGGGCTAGATGAATCAAAAGTTGGAATTAAGATTGCCAGGAGAAATATCAACAACCTAAGATATGCAGATGATACCACTCTAATGGCAGAAAGTGAAGAGGAACTAAAGAGCCTCTTGATGTGGGTGAAGAAGGAGAGTGCAAAAGTTGGCTTGAAACTCAACATTAAGAAAACCAAGATCATGGCATCCGGCCCTCTCAATTCCTGGCAAATAGATGGGGAAGAAATGTAAAAAAGATGTCACGATGTAAAAAAGATGTCACGATGTAAAAAAGATGTTGAGACTCTAGAAAGAGTGCAGAGAAGGGCAACAAATATGATTAGGGGACTGGAAGCTAAAACATTTAAGGAAGCGTTGCTGGAATTGGGTATCTCTAGTTTAATGAAAAGAAGGACTAGGGCTGACATGATAGCAGTATTCCAATATCTCAGGGGTTGCCACAAAGAAGAGGGAGTCAAGCTATTCTCCAAGGCGCCTGAGGGCAGGACAAGAAGCAACAGATGGAAATTAGTCAAGGAGAGAAGCAACCTGGAACTGAGGAGAAACTTCCTGACAGTTAGAACAATTAACCTGTGGAACAACCTGCCTCCAGAAGTGGTGAATGCTCCAACACTGGAAGTTTTTAAGAAGAGACTGGACAGACATTTGTCCAAAATGATGTAGGGTTTCCTGCCTGAGCAGAGGGTTGGACTCGATGACCTCCAAGGTCCCTTCCAAACTTTATTATTATTATTATTATTATTATTATTATTATTATTATTATTATTATTATTATTATTATTATTATTATTATTATTATTATTAAAATAAATGGAGGTAGTGACAGAGAGTGCAAAAGTTGGCTTGAAACTCAACATTAAGAAAACCAAGATCATGGCATCTGGCCCTCTCAATTCCTGGCAAATAGATGGGGAAGAAATGGAGGTAGTGACAGATTTTATCTTCCTGAGCTCCAAGGTCACCACAGATGGGGACTGCAGCCAAGAAATTAAAAGACGCTTGCTCCTGGGGAGGAAAGCTATGGCAAATTTAGACAGCATACTAAAAAGCAGAGACATCACTCTGCCAACAAAAGTACGTATAGTCAAGGCCATGGTTTTCCCAGTTGCAATGTATGGCTGTGAAAGTTGGACCATAAGAAAGGCTGACCGCAAAAGAATTGAGGCCTTTGAACTATGGTGCTGGAGAAGACTCCTGCGAGTCCCCTGGACTGCTAGGTGATCAAACCGGTCAGTCCTAGAAGAGATCAACCCTGACTGCTCTTTAGAAGGCCAGATCCTGAAGTTGAAACTCAAGTACTTTAGCCACCTAATGACAAGGAAGGACTCACTGGAGAAGAGCCTAATGCTGGGAAAGATTAAAGGCAATAGAAGATGGGGACGACAAAGAATGAGGTGGCTGGATGGAGTCACTGAAGCACTGGGCGTGAGCTTAAATGGACTCCAGAAGATGGTAGAGGACAGGAAATCCTGGAGGAATGTTGTCCATGGGGTTGCGATGGGTCGGACACGACTTCGCAACTAACAACAACAACAACAACAACTACTGTACTCTGAGTATCCAAGTTCAGTTTCCTGTCCTAGATTGTTTTGGTTCAGCACTCAGCGTGTCACTCAAGGTGAAGATCTTTAAAAGCAGTTTCTGTGACATGGAAGCTGAAATACAAGGCAGTGAAAACAGAGGGAATAATGTGAGACAATTACAGAAACCTAACAGAAATTTTCTGCATGGTCCTTTGAATGCCAACTATCACATTTAACAAAAATCTCTCTCCTGTTAAGTCACAATTCTCATAACATTTTCCATTGTTTTCTTTCTAATGATGAAATATAACATATTTAAAGTAGTTAAACCTGTCACAGTAATTTTAATTTAGTAACTGACTGGCAGAGATAATATACAGAGAGTGAGTCAGCAAAGTATTTTGGGGGTAGTATCCCTTAAAGGACTGTCTGAGAGAAATGACAGTTGGAATCTTTAGCACACTTGAACCGTTTGTACACTGACTGACTGCCTTGTATTCTGTATGCTCCCTGAATGTTGTTGTTTCATATTGTATATTAAACCACAGTTCTTTTGATAAACCACTGTCAGATGTTTGTGATCCTGTGTTGTCACAAGAAGAAAACAAGAAAAAAGCTGCGATAATTTATATATTTTAAACAACAGGTTATGGGCCCAGTTTGAAGAAAAGCCCAATGTGAAGTAAAACCAAGAATGAAGGAAAGCCAAGAGAAAACAAGTGAAAAACTGACCAAAGTCAGAGGAACTGGGCATTGTGGTTTTGAGTGTGGTTTGTGGTTATACAAGGTAGAGAAGTCAAAAAAATCCTCCAACAGAACTGGATGAAGGGAACCAAAGAAAAAATGAGAAAGCGTTAGTTAACATTATCCTGAGTTTGGAGGATAACCAATTGATACATGTAATCTCCAATCTGCAAAAGAGTGCTGGGAGGCTTTGCGCAGTGTGTATGTAAGAGAGACTGCAGCAGCAAAGTAATATTGACAAGGAGACTGTATAAAGCACAACTTAAACAGGGAGAAAGCATGTCTAAGCATTTGCAGGACATGAGAAAAACATTCCTAGAATTAGAAGAAAGAGGAATGACCTTTACTGAGGCACACAAAGTATATGTGGTACTCAGTTCATTGGACAATTCATGGGACATTCTAGTAACAAGTTTAGAATCCACGAATGAACAGGATTTAACTATCAGATATTTTAACTGGCCAGTTACTGGAGGAAGAGCAGAAATGGTTGGATAGGCACCGAGGAAAGGGAAAAGAAAATACCCAGACCAGACCTATGACAGCAACGTCAGAGAAAAAAAAAAAGGAGCTGAGACCATTTGCACTGTAAAACATTGCTACACATGTGGTTCTACAGAACATCTCCAAAAATGCTGTCCAGAGAGGAAAAACAGAGGTACAGCAAAACAAGGATATAGAACTACGCAACCAACCAAAGATGGGATGTTATTTATCCTGGCAGCAATGAAGAAAAACATGCGCAACAAGTGGCTACTAGACAGTGGGGCAAGCCAGCATGTTGCAGCAAACCCACATGCATTTATTGGTTTAAGACCAACTAACCAGAATTTTGTCAGCCTGGCTAATGGACAACGATCAGCAGTTAAAGGGAAAGGAAATGTCTACGTACCTGAACTAGGGGTAACATTGAAAAAGGTGTTATATGTGCCACAACAGACCATAATTTACTAAGTGCTGCATGTCTAGATAGTGAATGATATGAAGTAATGTTTGCTAGAGGGCAATATACTATCAAGAAAGATGGGAGGATTTGTGCACGGGGCATTGGACAGAATGGTTTATTCATATTAGAACAGAACGATGTTTGTGCAAGTATTCTGACAAACACACCCACACATGATAACTGTGTGCATCTAATGCATAGGAGATTAGGTCATGCCAGCTGCTTTAGAGTGCTACAGAAAATGCCAGAAATAGCAGAAGGACTTAAAGTGAAGAACTATGATGCGTACCTAAATTGTGCCGTGTGTAAGGAGTCAAAATCTAGGGTTTATCCTGTAAGCAAGAAAAACTTAAGAAAGACAAAGTTTTACAGTTAGTACACGCTGACATAATAGATCCTATGATACCATCTATTGGAGGAGCAAGGTATGCTCTGGTAATTGTAAATGATTATACCAGATATGGCTTTTATTATTTACTCAAACACAAAACAGAGGTATTGCAACAATTTAAAGAATGGGTGACGTTTGTGGAACACAGATATGGCAGTAAAGTATGCCAACTGCAGACAGACAGGGGAGCAGAATTTATATCCGATAATTTTCAACATTGACTTAAGAGTCTAGGTATTAGACACAGACGAACAAACCCATATACACCAGCTGAAAATAGAGTAGCTGAAACGAGGAATGGCATATTACAGACAATGAAGGACTCACTACTTGCAGATGCAGGCATGAGTAGAGGGTACTGGGGAGAAGCCATAAAAATGGCTAATTATTTAATAAATAGATTATGGAGTTCTGCTGTGAACAAAACTCCATATTTTTTGTTATATGGTAAGAAACCTTCATTGGCTCATTTAAGAACTTTTGGTAGTTATGCCTGGGTCCATAATCCTAAGGGCACTAGAAGGAAGGAACAGAAAAAGACCAGAAAACTGAGGTTTATAGGATATGAGCCAGGATGCAAGGGATATAGGTTTACTGATGGAACTCAGAAAGTTGTGATTTCATGTTCTGCCAGCTTTGCAGAGCATAGTAATTGGGATAGGGTACATGCCAACACAGAGGTGTTTATTCTATCACATAGTAATAGATCTCAGGGAGGAGAGGCTACAGAAGACCCATCAGCAGAAAAAATGGGTAGCAGGTCAGAAACTGTAAACATAAAGGAGAGACCTGACATAAAAAATGAAGACACAGAAGCACAGGAACAGGTGTTACCAAGGAGATTGGAACAAATTAATAAAGGAGTAGCTCCTGATAGATACAAGGGAAGTGAGGTTAGAGTATGTAGTATGCATTATGAATCTCGCAATTACCAAGAAATGATGTCCTTACCGAACACAGAAGAAAAATGAAAGGAAGCCATGGACAGGGAAATGGAATCTATGGATGTGCATCAAGTGTTCTCATCCATGAGATTACCAGAAAGAAAAAAGGCCATGGATGTAAGTAGGTATATAAAAAGAAGGTGTTACAAAAATAATGAACTGCAATACAAGGCAAGACTGGTAACACAGGGATTCACACTCTGAAAATAATTTGGCTGATATATTAATGAAGCCTTTGAGTTCAGACAAGTATCGAAATTGGGTAAAGGCATTCGGATTAGCAGCCGTTCAGCTCTAAATGGGAGGAGTGTTAAGGTAATTATAATTTAGTAGCTGACCAGCAGAGATGATATACAGAGAGTGAGTCAGCAAAGTATTTTGGGGGTAAGATCCCTTTAAGAGACTGTCTGAGGGAAATGACAGTTTGAATGTTTAGCAGATTTGAACCGTTTGTACTTGGACTGCCTGCCTTGTGTTCTGTATGCTCCCTGAATGTTGTTGTTTCATGTTGTATATTAAACCACAGTTCTTTTGATAAACCACTGTCAGATGTTTATGATCCCGTGTTGTCACAAGAAGAAAACAAGAAAAAGGCTGCAATAATTTATATATTTTTAAACAACAAAACCAATTACTAAACCATTAAAAAAGTGCCTGGATAGGAAAAGGAAAGAGAGACTTCCGGTTTTGCATCGCAGCAGAACAGATGCAGGAAGGCAGATTTTGCCCTGCTGGGGGCCCTAAAAAGGGCGTAAAGTTGCCCCAAAGAGGCGATGAAGAGGAGGGGTGCCTTGTTGATCACGGAGAGATGGCGGTCCGTTCGATCCAAGGAAAGCCCTCCAAACCAGCAGGGGAAAAACTGGCTACATTCCTGTGGCCGGCCATTAGCTGCTGACAACTGAAGAAGGAAAAGCACCAATTAACACATCGTAAACAGCATGTTTGGAACTGGGTGAGAATATTGTCCTTTCTTTACTATTTTTCAACTGAATTTCCTGGGAAAGGCTCCCAAAAAGCTAAAAACCTCTGAATATGAACAAAAGCGGCGTTTTAATTTTATGGGGGACAGAAACATATAATACTGAAGTAGACGTAACATAAAGCTACAGTTTTGATAAATTTGAGAACTGAACATTTTGAACACTTTGGACATTTTTGGATACCTGAGACAAAGGATCATTATAAAATATTGTTTTCAGGACTGGATCTATATTCTGGAACCTATTGGATTATAAAGGCTACATATAAAGACCAGAAAACTAGATGAAACTTTGATCTATTCTTACTGAGACTGGTGATACTAGAGGCTCTCCAGGAACGATGTCTCAAGAAAAAACAAACATTTCCAGAAGGAAATATACTCTATGCTACAACTAATTCACCAAACAAATGTTGCATACAAAGAGGCCATAAAAAGAAACCATAATGAGTCTAAAAACAATTTAAATAATATGAATAAGCAATTCTCCAAATTAAATCTACAACTAGAAAGTCCCCAGACAACAGAGACTTCCGGTCCTGCATGGTAGCGACTGGTCGCGGGCTTGCGGACCACCGCACCCCCGCGGCTAATTTTCGTCCTGCCTGGAGACCCTAATGGGTCCAAGCCACCACAGAGAGAAAGCGAAGAAAGAAGGGTGTCCCGGCCACTCTGGAATGATGACGGTCGTTCCGTTTGTCTTGGGGAAAGCCTTCTAACCCGACAGGAGAAAGGCTGTATTTCACTGATCAGCCCAAGCTACTTGCAACTGAAGTCCAAAAGAACTAACCAGCACAACAGTAAACAGCGTGCTTGAAACTGGGTGAGGAATCTGATTTTCCTTTTTCCATTCCACACTTAATTTCCTGGAAAAGATCCCCAAGAAGCAAAATACCTCCGAAAGTGAAGGAGGGGGACTTCTGCCCCACCCTTATACTAATGGAAGCGGTGAATTAAAATTTCCGTGGAGGATCAAAATATATGGTAGTGAAATAAATTTATAAACTTGAAAGCTAAAATTTAACTTTGAACAAGTTTAAAATTGTTGAATGGTTAAGACTCTCATTTTAAAGACCATTGTTCATATTGAAAACTAAATAGATGCTGACCCCTAGTGGTGGATGAAGATTATGACAGTTATGATCTCCATAGAGAACTTGCCAAAACCTGGGAAAAGCTAATCTGTGTTTTTGCCCTTCAAAGCTTTAATAACAAAGAACAGCTGTGACAAAAAAAACACAATCTGGGCTGCAGACAAAGAGAGAATTATAAACTTTAGGGAAAAAAACTTTTTTGAACTCTTTGGATTACAAATATCTATTTAACCGGGATTCTATTTATTTGCAGATAAGAAGGAAAACTTCAACTTTTGGCCATCATGGATCAGAGACATGTAGATAGAACACTCCAAGAAAACATAAATATATCTCAGGAGGAGATATGTAGTATACTGCAATTAATTCAAATAACAATGAGTTCAAATCACAAAGAAATCCAAAATAAATTTGAAAATATAAATCAATCTATTTCTAAGTTAACTCTACAACAAAAAAACTTCCAGGAAACAACAACAGAGAAGGAGCAGACAAAACAAATAAGTGGACATAAAATTGAAAATAAAGACTCAAAGATGGAACTTAAAAAGGAGGAAAACATGATTTAATCCTAATGGGGGAAAATTCATAAGAAATGGAAAAAACAACTCATCCCTTAAGACTACAAAATAAATCTGAGGACAAAAAAACAGACTGGATAAAATGGAATGTAGAGATCTTGAAAACATCAGAGAAAGGAGGTGATAAGAGAAGCAAAGAAGAAGAAAAAGAAAAAGATTTTCAAGAAACATGGAAAGGCAAAAGCCTCATATAAAGACACTTTATTCGATTTACTTCTTATATCTACAGCAACAATCATGAATATATGGAAAAACTTTTTGATTCAGCAAAACACATTGATCAAGAAAGATACTGGTCAAAGGAAAAAGCTTAAAGTGAAAATTAAGAAAATAGATGATGGGATCTACCAGAGAGAATATTTAAAAAAGAAACATTTGAATATGGTTAAAGAAATAAAAAAAGGTTTTGAATACATATGTCATTCTAAGAAGGATGTTCCTTACATAATACTGTATGCTTTTTTTCTTTTTCTTTTCTTTTTTGATATAAGTAATATAATACTGTTGAAATGGCTTAGATGAAGGAAATGTTTTAGATAATTAAATGTGTTTGAATTTAGGGAAATTATAAGGTATAAAAAAGAAAAAAATGTTTTAAATAAGAGTTAAAGGATTGGATGACTAGACACATTAAATGGAATATTTAAAGATTAAATATATTTTTAATTATGGTTAAAAAGAATAAATTTTGGGAATGAATATATATTAGCTTAGGAGGAATATATATTTTAAGTAGTATTTTACTTTTTATGTTTCTTTATTCTTGCTCTCTTTTCCTTTTGTTTACTGTTTTTACCTATTCTTTAAGAAATGTAAAAGTGTTGAGATGGTTTATATGGGAAAAATGGATTTAAATCTTTAAATGTAATTAACTGTTGAGAAGATCTTAACCAGGAAGAATACTTTGAACTTTATGGGAATAACAAATTTAAATAAGGACTGTAACAGGATATAAGAGGAGGCAACCAGAATGATTAGATAGAAAAGAAATATTATATTGATGTGATCATTATTTCTAGGAATATTGGGGAAAAATCATATATGTAACTGTTATTTATCAAAATAATAAGAACTGTATTAATTCAAGGTTTGCAAAGAAGACATTTTGGGGAAAAGGGGAAATCAACTAAATGTACTATGTGGATTATGGATTATAGATACCAATGATTTTTCTTTACAAACGTAAACCCAGCAAACACACTGTTTACCAACTATTAAGTGATTTATGTTTTTTAAAAAATCAATAAAATATATGGGGGGGGAAGAAAGTCCTCAGACAACAACTACAAAGTATGAACAAATAAATCAGAAATCAGAAGACGAAGCAGAGGAAGTGGATTTAGAGACAGAAGAGATAAAAGGGAAATATAAACGATTATATACAAACAAAATACTGCAAGACCTAGCCATAACAATAAAAATGAAAAAGACCCTTTACCCCTTAGGTCTGCAAAATACACCTGATGGTAAGGTAGAAGATTTTTTAAAATGGAATATAGAGCTGTTAGGGGAAATGTCACAACTTGGGAGACGGAATGAAAAGAAAAACTGAGGGAGAAAGAAACTGGGAGTTGCTCAAGGAATATAAATGGGTGGAATTGCCCCCCAAAAATATCCTACCTAAATTGTCTTCCTCATGCTAAGCAATTTTCACAAAAATAGAAAGAAAATTCCTGGGCGATTTAATTGCCCTGGCTTGGAAAGCTACTTAGCAAAGAAAGAAAGCGAGAGTTAGATTTAAAAAACAAGAAGATTTGACTTTTTTAGAGGGGGCATTATATGTTTAAATACTTGTTTGAATAAGATTAAAAGAACAGATGACCCTTAGATATAATTAGACTTTTATAATGAAATATATGATTTAGAATTAAAATAGCATTTTTCTTCTTTCTTTTTTTTGATATGGGAAATATGAAAATAAGAGGATTGGTATGAATAAAATTTTTAGCTATATAAATGTAATTATTATTGAGAAAATCATAACTGACAAAGATATTTTAAATACTGATGGGAAATTAAACCTTAAAAAGAGCATGAAAAACAGGATATTGATTTATGAATTGATATTATTTTTATTTTATTTTTATAATATTAGTAGAATATGATGAAGATGCTTATATCTAATTTTGTATACATCAATAGTATAATTACAAAAATTGTAACGGTGTAATGAGGGGGAAATGGAAAAAATATGGGGAAGAAAGGAGAATCAGGGAAAAAATATTGGGTTGTCTAGTACTGAACAGATTTATATTGACAAAGTTAATGTCAAATATGTGAATCCAGACATGTTGTTTACTAAGCACTAAAGACTGTAATTCTTAAAAATCAATAAAACATTTTTTTTTAAAAAAGGAAAAGGAAAGAGAATAAAGGTTGATTTGTATTTGAATTCAGTTTTTAATTAAGTTTAATGGTTATCTGTCAAGAATTCCAGTTTCAAACTAATACTTCAAACTATAAAATTACTAAAAAAAAACCCTCCTAATTTAGACATTAAGAACTGGCAGTTTTCACAAACTGGCATAGTGTTTGGATGAAGCTTTTCCTATCTCCTTCTTTAAGAAATATCAGCATAACAAATCTATTTCAGAGCAGTAAGCCCTAACTTCAACACTGTTTAGTTAATCCTTAATCTTTTAACTTTCAGTTTCACCATCAACTAGTCAGGTCCAAAGCTTTCACATATGTTATGTGTTCATTTATATTCAGTTTTCAGACTATGGTAACCTGTAGTCAAGATAAACAAAACAGCAGCAGAATATCAAATAAAAATAAAATCAATGAAACCATATCCAATCAGCAACAATTCCACTATCTATGAAAGCCAGGCATGAAAACAAAAGAAATCATTAAACCTAATATCAAGGCTTCAAAAGAGAAGGCAACTGTGAACAAGAAATTCTAGATCGGGGTCCCCAACCTTTCTGGGTTGGCGGCCCAGTGGGAAAGGGAGGGGCAGGCACCTTTATGCGCGCATGCGCACATATGCAAATATGGCTGCATGTGTGTGCGCAAATGGGGCTGTGAGCATGCGCACTGCACAAATGGGGCTGCTAGCACTGGCTCACGGCTCAGCTAGCGCCAGCGCAAGGCTCACAGCTTGGCTAGCACTGACACAAGGCTCACGGCTTGTGGCTCGGCTACTGCCGGCGCAAGGCTCATGGCTTGGCTAGCACCAGCACAAGGCTCGCAGCTTGGCTAGCACCGGCACAAGGGGGGTGAATGCACACACATGGCCAGCCACTCACACGGCCCAGTGGCCAAGAGGCCACAGCCCGGTAGTGGGCCCTGGCCCATAAGTTGGGCACCTCTGTTCTAGATAGATACAAAACAGGATAACAGGAAAGGTATTAGGTCCAAGTGTCATTTGATAATTCTGGAGACCAGCCTTCGAAGTTGTTCTCAATGGATGAGCAAGTTATAAAGACACTAACAAGCTTGCTCCACAGAGCAATATTATTAATATAATTAATAATATAATTAATATTATTCCCCTCCCCCTTTGCTAATAGTGAGCAGAGTCATTCAAGAACAAGGATATCAACCTTATTTATGTTTATGTTTTATATGACTATGTTTTTGTACTTCATTATACACTGTAAACTGCATAAACCCCAGTGATGTATAAATAAAATTATGGGATAATACATGAAATACATATACTTTAACATGTATGTAGAAATGGCAAAACTAGTACAGGAAGTTGACTTACAACAGTTCATTTAGTGACCATTCAAAGTTACAATGGCACTGAAAAAAGTGACTTATGACTGTTTTTCAGTTAGGACAGGGGTGTCAAACTGCCGGCCCACAGGCCGGATGCATCACAACAAAATCTCACCCACCCCATTGCCGGCAATGGGGAAAAAGCTCCGATATGTCACGCGATGTCAAGTTTGACATGTCTGAGTTAGGACCTTTGCAGCATTCCCATGATCATGTGATCAAAATTCAGAGGCTTGGCAACTGGTTCATACTTATGACCGTTACTGTGTCCAAAGGTCATGTGATCACCTTTTGCGACCTTCTGACGAGCAAAGTCAATGGGGAAGCCAGATTCACTTAACCAGGTTACTAACTTATCAACTGCAGTGATTCACTTAACAATTGTAGCAAGAAAGGTCACAAAATGTGACAAAACTCACTTAACAACAAAAATCTTGGGCTCATCTGTACTTGGTCACAGTATCCAAGAAAAAGGGATAATGCTGCATTTAGCAATACCAGCGATACCACTGAAAGTTTGAATAACAAGAAATCAAGGATACAGTGAATGGAAATGTAAAGAGGAAAAACTAGGATGTCTACCTACTAAACACTGGCCTTCTTCAAGTCAGCAACACTTTCAGTAGTGTTCAGGGTAGAGCACATTAGCTATGAAAAGTCATAGAAGACTATTGTTGAGCCTGTTAAAAAGCAACTTTAAAAATCCCATTCTCTATCACAAGAAACCCCAAGTCTGTGGTTTAATACCAGACATTGCAGGCCATGTCCCGCGGAGAAGTCCCCGCGAAGAAGCCCCAGAACCCGCTTTGGTCTCTGCGGTGCCTCTATGCGCCCCGGGATTCGAAGCAACTTCCAAGGCCCAGCCTAAAGCCACGAACGGCCCAGACGCGCTTCTCTCTTCACCTGCTCAACGCCGAGGAAAGCATAGAAGTTTTGCGGGACTTCCTCCACGAGGTCGAAGAGCTCCAAGTCGCCGGTCTCCCAGGCGAAGGCGAGTGGTACGAGCAAACCAAGCGCCAGCAGCTGCGGCCAACGCAGCCCCGTCCAGGGGCGCGCGTGGCAGCACAGAGCGCCCTGAGGATTCTCCTGCATCCCCTCTCCAAGGCTGAGTTTAACCCAGAACAGCTGCTACTGCTGCGCCGCAGCTACACAACCCGACAGACGTGGCCAGAAAGGGGACTGTCTTAGTATTACGCATGCTCCGCTCGCCACGCCGGTTCCGCTCCTCCCTCCGAGAGTCCCACGAGGGAGAATCAGGACGGGGCCCGGCCAATGGGCGATCGCAATACAGCACGTCATGAAGCTGAACAACCACAAGACATGGGAAGAGGCCTGCAAAGAGGCTCTAAGTTGGCTGCTCAGGGTGGGAGAAAAGAAAGGGGTTAGAGCTACGGTAGGACAAAAGGAAGAGGCTGGGGCGCTGTTTGGAAGTGAGGCCTCCTCCGGAGTGGTAAACTAAACCGACCCTGTAGTGAAGGGTCAGTCTATTGCAAGTCGCATGAGATAACTTGCTGGATTCCTTGTTACACCTGCATGTGCTCTAGATCCTGGAAAAGCTCTGGGTTAACCATTCCATGCATCTGCTGAAGTTCAAGAAAGCTTATAATTTTTAATAATCTGTTAGTCTGAAATATGATACCCGACAGATGAGGACCTCAGAGAAATAATGTGGGTAAATGCCTGGAATGCTGTTGGAGAAGGATTTGTCTCAAACCTGATCCAACATTGGTAAGAGTTCACGCTTGAGCTACACAGTGACAATTTAAGAGGCAAAAATAAATATTTTGCTGTCCCAATTGCATCACTGAATGCTATCCAGCAACCTTTTATAAGGTGACTTGGTGAAGATCTTCACCAAAACCTTATGAAAGTCTGCTGTAAAAAAATTTTTTTGCCACATTTAGTGGGCAAAGTCACTCAGAATCCAGATGAGCTGACTTCCAGCTTTTGAAATAAGCTGGTATCATATTGATCCTATTATTGGACACAGTCCTCTACAATGTTGATTGTATCCCTGGATCCTTGACCCCATGGTTGGTTAAAGCCATCTGTGAGAAGGTTGAATTTGAGCAACACTCAAGTCAAAAATTCTAGAAAACTTTAAGAACTTATATACTATTTGTAATCTAAAACTGGAAGTCCTCAGTTAACAACCACTCATTCAGTGACCATTTGAAATTACGACTACTGAACAAGAGATGATTGTGACTGGTCTTTGAAGTTCTGGCCATCCCAGCACCCCTTGGTCATATGATAGCAATCTGGCCATTTGGCAACCAGCAACTAGCTGCAACATCTTGCAGTTATGTGATCTCTATTTGTGATCTTCCCTATTGACTTGCCACAAGCAAAATCAAGCTGACAGGGAAGGTTTCAAATTGGTTGGGTAAGTCTATGCACCCTCCCAGAGCTTTGTTGTGCTTGCACCATGCCACTGCAGCCATTCATGTATTCTCTCCAGCCACCTGTGCACCCTCATGCACCTTCCCCCCAACAGCAGCCATCCCAAGTCCCATTGCCCTTATGACTTCCTGCCAGTCACACACTCTCCCTGGCCATGTGCACACCCTCTCCCACCCAGCAACAACCACTTCAAACCCCATCATAGCTGTATAGCATCTTCCTGGCCACTGTGCACCCCCTCACTTCCTCTCTCACCCAGCAATAGCCACCTGCCTGCTGGCCTGTTTGTAAGGTACCTGAGACTTACAACTTCCTCTTGTTTTCCCTATTAATTTTGATTTTAGAAACTGGCAAGAGCTTGCAAAAAAGTACTCATTTAGCAATGGCAATGGGAACTATAGGAATTGTGGTCATGTGACATTGCAGATTACAACCACAACATTTAGCAATGGAAATTATAATTTTAATTACCATTGTAATTCAAGGACTCTCTCTAATCTCAAATAAGGAATCAAACCTAATAAATGTCTACTTTTTGTAACCAAAGAAATTACAGCATTCCACAGTTTTTCCTACGAGCTTCCAACAAGCAAAATCAATGAGGAATCCAGCAAGGCAGGTTGCAAGTCACTCCAATGTCACTCATACCCTCTCCCACTCAGCAACAACCACCTTTGGACCTGCTGCACCTATGGGCAGCTGCCATCCATCCACCCACTTTCCCTTGCTCAGTGTGAAGCAACCCCGCTCTCACACTACACTTGATTAGTCATCCAGCACTACTGGACAGCAACCACATATCTGCCCACCAGCCTACATATGAATTGCCTTCTCAGCTGACAGGAAACTGAAAGGAGGTTCTCACTTAGCAACTCATGATACTTGCTTAACAATGACAATCAGGAGTGCCAGGATTTTCATTGTCAAGCAATGCAGTTGTAGGAGATGACCAGGCTGAGCCCAAGGGAGAGGTCAAATGCGTCATCAGTCATGAGTCCCTGCACACCCACAAGAGATCTAAGTCCAGCCCAATTTGAATCTTTCTTAACTCCTGCTAATTTCCCTTGACCGTTATAGACAGCTTAAGCTTGCAATAAATCTTTATACTCATTTAAACTGCCTGAAACTATTGATTTCCCTGGCGCTTGACATTACTCACCTTCACCAAAAAATTTCACAGGTTCCGGAATACCCTGGCCATGATCTCAGATCCCAATGCTGCAGCAATAGCAGACAAGCAGACCTCCAGTCTATTAGAAGACGCCAAAATGGCACTGAAAACAAAATCAGGAATCTTGCAGCCAATTTTCAACAAATGATGCGGCAAATGCAAATCTGAACTCAACAAGGCATTCCTCTGAAACCACAATCACCTGCTTCACCCATTCAGGCACAACTACCTGTTCCGGCTACACTCATCCCCAACTCTCCTGGCTGCCTATCACAAAGATCCACTGGTGAGCCTGATAAGATGAGAACATTCCTAGCACAGTACAATGTGTTCTTCAGCACCCGACCTGGGGAGTTTCCAATAGACAGTCTCCTTCTTCCTCACTCTTTTAATTGACTTCGCTGTTAAATGGTCATTTCCATTGATCAAAACCAATGACCCCACCCCAACCAATGACCCCACCCTTCTCACTAGATTTAGAGAGCATTTTGGAGACTATTCAGATAGAAACCACCGAACAACACATTTTCCAACTCTGCCAGGGCAACAATTCCATGATAGCATACATTGAAGATTTCAAACTCATTGCAGCAGATCTGGAGTGAATTGAGTCGGCCTTAAGAGCACAATCCAAGAAGGAGCTTAACAAGGCCATAATCACACAACTGATACAACAAGGTATTCCCCAGTGTCTATAAGACCTCTGCCTAGCCACTAGAGCAGCTGAGTCTTGACTCGCTGAACTTGAAGCATTTTTTGGCAGCCCTAGCCAACTGCTTCCAAAGCTGACTTCCCGTCACTACACCTAGCCTCCCTGCCCTCTTCGATTTAGACGCTGAAGAGCTGATGCAAACTGGAGCACCCAGACAAGCCCCAGCAGCTGAAGAACAGCAAAGGGGCAGAGAGGTTGCCTTGTGTTTCTACTGTGGAGAGCCTGGTCAAGAATTGTCCTACTAAACCTCCCAGGAGAGGTAACAGAAAGCCTGGCAATGTCTTCACTATCCACTACCTGGACAAGCCCGAAGGCCAGAGAAATGTCCCCCCTCCATGAACTCACGGGGCGAGGCACCCAAACAGTGAACAGAGCTCAATTACCTCAAAATATAAATAAAATTTAATTCTATCCTGACACCTCCCAGTGGTCGGGAAACCACTATCCCTGTTTTGATAGATTCTGGGTCAACTTCTGACTTCATAAGTCTAGCTACATCCAGAAACTTAAGATCCCTACAGTTTCCCCGAAGACTCCATTGCTATTAGTGGTCTAATTTTAAAAGCAGGCCCCATTACTCATGCCATAGTGCCTTTGAAGTTAACAGTAAATCAGCAGTCTGAAGACTTAACCTTCGTAGCTGAATACATTGATCTTCCACTAGTGCTGGGAACCACTTGGTTACAACATCACAACCCCACTATTAGGTGGAAAGACTGGTCTATTGCCTTTGAAAATCCTGGATGCCTTTCTCACTGTGATCAGCCCTCCAAAGCCCCTCACCAGCCCTCCCTAAAAGTTCACAGAAAGACTCCCAATCTGCCAAGTAAATACTCAGACTTCGCTGATGTTTTCAGAGAGGAAGCCTGGGCCCTCTCCCCACATAGAAACTGCGATTGCACCATAAATCGTCCTGGTACCAAAATTCCTGCCAGGAGACAATACCAAATGTTTACTGCAGGTAATCCTCGACTTACAACCGTTCATTTAGTGACCATTCAAAGTTACAACAGCACTGAAAAAAGTGACTATTTTTCACACTTATGACCACTGCAGCATCTCCGTGATCATATGATCAAAATTCAGCTGCTTAGGAATTGGCTCATATTTATGACAAAATCAATGGAGAAGCCAGATTCACTTAACCATGTTATTAAGTTAACTGCAGTGATTCACTTGACAACTGTGGCAAGAAAGATCGTAAAATGGGGCAAAACTTAACAAATATTTCACTTAGCAACATAACTTTTGGGCTCTATTGTCATAACTCGAGGACTTGTTAGTTGCGAAGTCATATCCGACCCATTGTGACCCCATGGACAACGTTCCTCCAGGCCTTCCTGTCCTCTACCATCTTCTGCAGTCCATTTAAGCTCACGCCTACTGCTTCAGTGACTCCATCCAGCCACCTCATTCTCTGTCGTCCCCTTTTTCTATTGCCCTCAATCTTTCCCAGCATTCAGCTCTTCTCCAATGAGTCCTTCCTTCTCATTAGGTGGCCAAAGTATTTGAGTTTCAACTTCAGGATCTGGCCTTCTAAAGAGCAGTCAAGGTTGATCTCTAGGACTGACCGGTTTGATCGCCTTGCAGTCCAGGGGACTCGCAGGAATCTTCCCCAGCACCATAGTTCAAAGGCCTCAATTCTTTTGCGCTCAGCCTTTCTTATGGTCCCAACTTTCACAGCCATACATTGCAACTGGGAAAACCATGGCCTTAACTATACGTACTTTTGTTGGCAGGGTGATGTCTCTGCTTTTTAGTATGCTGTCTAGATTTGCCATAGCTTTCCTCCCCAGGAGCAAGCGTTTTCTAATTTCTTGGCTGCAGGAAGATAAAATCTGTCACTACCTCCATTTCTTCCCCATCTATTTGCCAGGAATTGAGAGGGCCGGATGCCATGATCTTGGTTTTCTTAATGTTGAGTTTCAAGCCAACTTTTGCACTCTCCTTCTTTACCCGCATCAAGAGGCTCTTTAGTTCCTCTTCACTTTCTGCCATTAGAGTGGTGATATCTGCATATCTTAGGTTGTTGATATTTCTCCTGGCAATCTCAATTCCAACTTTTGATTCATCTAGCCCTGCCTTTCTCATGATGTGCTCTGCATATAATTAAATAGGCAGGGCGACAGAATATAGCCTTGCCGGACTCCTTTCCCAATTTTGAACCAATCAGTGGTTCCGTGTCCAGTTCTCACTGTTGCTTCTTGACCCACATATAGGTTTCTCAAGAGACAAATAAGATTGTCTGGTACTCTCATCTCTTTAAGAACTTGCCACAATTTGTTGTGATCCACACAATCAAAGGCTTTAGCATAGTCAATGAAGCAGAAGTAGATGTTTTTCTGGAACTTCCTAGCTTTCTCCATGATCCAGTGTATGTTGGCAATTTGATCTCTAGTTCCTCTGCCTCTTCGAAATCCTGCCTGTATTTCTGGAAGTTCTCGATCCACATACTGCTGGAGTCTAGCTTGTAGGATTTTAAGCATAACTTTATTTGCATGTGAAATGAGTACAATGGTGCAATAGTTTGAACATTCTTTGGCATTGCCTTTCTTTGGAATTGGAATGTAAACTGACCTTTTCCAATCCTGTGGCCACTGTTGAGTTTTCCAAATTTGCTGGCAAATTGAGTGTAGTACTTTTACTGCATCATCTTTTAAGATTTTGAATAGCTCCGCTGGAATACTGTCACCTCCACTAGCTTTGTTGTTGCTCAGATTTCCTAAGGCCCATTTCACTTCACATTCTAGGATGTCTTGGTCAAGGTCAGTGACCACCCCATCGTGGTTATCAGGGATGCTAAGCTCATTCTTGTATAGTTCTGTGTAATTTTGCCACCTCTTCTTAATCTCTTCTGCCTCTGTTAGGTCCCTGCCATTTTGGTCCTTTATCATGCCCATCTTTGCATGAAACGTTCCCTTCATATCTCCAATTTTCTTGAAGAGATCTCTGCTCCTCCCTATTCTATTGTTTTCTTCTATTTCTTTGCATTGTTCATTTAAGCGGGCATTCTTATCTCTTCTAGCTGTTCTCTGGAATTCTGCATTCAATTGGGTGTATCTTTCTCTTTCTCCCTTGCCTTTCGCTTCCCTTCTTTCCTCAGCTATTTGCAAAGCTTCCTCAGACAGTCATTTTGCTTTCTTGCATTTCTTTTTCTTTGGGATGGTTTTAGTTGCTACCTCTTGTACAATGTTGCGAACCTCCATCCATAGTTCTTCAGGCACTCTGTCTATCAGATCTAATTCCTTAAATCTATTTGTCACCTCTACTATATATTCATTAGGGATATGATTTAGTTCATACCTGAGTGGCCTATTGTTTTTCCCTACTTTTTTCAATTTAAGCCTAAATTTTGCAACGAGAAGCTCATGATCTGAGCCAGTCAGCTCCTGGTCTTGTTTTTACTTGACTGTATAGAGCTTCTCCATCTTTGGCTGCAGAGCACATGTTCAATCTGATTGACCATCTGGTGATCTCCATGTGTAGAGCCGTCTCTTGGGTTGTTAGAAAAGAGTGTTTGACCATCGTATTCTCTTGACAAAATTCTATCAGCCTGTGCCCTGCTTCATTTTGTACTCCAAGGCCAAACTTGCCCGTTATTCCAGTTATCTTTTGGCTTCCTACTTTAGCATTCCAATCCCCCATGATGATAAGGACATCATTTTTTGGTATTGATTCTATAAGGTGCTGTAGGGCTTCATAGAACCAGTCAATTTCATCCTCTTCAGCACCAGTGGTTGGGGCATAGACTTGGATTACTGTGATATTGAATGGTTTGCCTTGGATTCGCACTGAGATCATTCTGTCATTTTGGGGATTGTATCCCAGTATTGCTTTTCCTACTCTTTTATTGACTATGAAGGCTACTCCATTTCTTCTGAGGGATTCCTGCCCGCAGTAATATACCTGATGGTCCTCTCAATTAAATTCACCCATTCCTGTCCATTTTAGTTCGCTGATTCCTAAGATGTTGATGTTCAGTCTTGTCATCTCTTGTTTGACCACATCCAGTTTGCCTTGATTCAGGGATCTTACATTCCAGGTTCCTATGGAGAAAAGATCTTTACAGCATCGGACTTTCCTTTCACCACCAAATGCATCCCCAGCTGAGCGTCCTTTCGGCTTTGGCCCAGTTGCTTCACTCTTTCTGGCGCTACTAGTACTAGCCCTCTGCTCTTCTCTAGTAGCATATTGGACACCTTCCGACCTGAGGAGCTCATCTTCCAGCATCATATCTTTTTGCCTTTTGGTACTGTCCATGGGGTTTTCATAGCAAAGATACTGGAGTGGGTTGCCATTTCCTTCTCCAGTGGATCACATTTTGTCAGAACTCTCTGCTATGACCTGTCCATCTTGGGTGGCCCTGCACGGCATAGCTCATAGCTTCATTGAATTATGCAAGCCCCTTCGCCACAACAAGGCAGTAATCCATGAAGGGGACTCGAGGACTACCTGTACAGAGGGTCCTTTGCAAATTAGAGTCCAAATGTTGTTTTAAAGTTTCTAACTCGAGGACTACCTGTACAGAATTAGAAACTTTAAAACAACATTTGGACTCTAATTTGCAAAAAAACCTCTGTCCGTCTTATTGCGCTGAAGTAACCCAGGAGAAAACACAGTAAACAGTGCTCTGTATTAAATTGTGGTTTATATTACAATATCTACAAATATACTAGAAACAAAATACATACACGTGATAATTCAGCAAACTCCAAAACACAGTAATTACAGCAGAAAACGGACAAGAGAGAACAGCATTAAAAACCTTCCCTTTTATACTCAGGCTCTTAAAGGGATACACACACCTGCTGAATCATCCTTATGATTGCATTATTCACCTTACATTACATTACATCATTACATAAGCTGTTTAGCCTTTAAATAATTATCCTGACACCCTCCCAGTCTCCTGCCTTGGCTTCCACCTTCTTCGTACCCAAGAAGTAAAACCCCAGTGGGTCTAATAATGGTGAGAATCCCCCTCTGAGAGTAGTCCATAATTACAAGGCTTTAAACATAATGGTCTCACTGTAACAGACCATTATCCACTGCCGTTAATTCGAGACCTATTAGATAGACTGCAGAAAGCACGCTTTTTCACGAGACTGGACCTCTGCAATGCTTACAATCTCATTTGAATCAAAGAAGGCCATGAATACTTAGCTTCCTTTGATACCAGATACAGCAAATTTGAATACATAGCGCTGCCTTTTAGACTGTGTAACAACACCCCAGCCATATTTTCCAGATTCATGAATCAAATCTTTGCAGATTTAAAAGATACATTCATTGTTCTATATTTAGATGATATCTTAATCTACTCTGAGAATGAGGCTCAGCACACAGACCATGTGCACACAGTCCTTAATAGACTAAGAGATAATCACCTCTTTACCAAGCCAGAAAAATGTGCCTTTGATTTGCAACAATTAGACTTCTTGAACATGGGTGAGCTATTTTAGATTGGGAGAATACAATTTTGTACAAACCAGTCTTGCTTCCAGAGAAGATGGTAATGTTTTTAGATTAGGAATCAGTATTCTCCATCTACAATATTTTCTTTCTGATAAGCATTTATTTACCACTCAAATTGCTATTACTGTAACCAGAAACAGGTAATTATTTTGTGTCTTATTTATTGGAGATAGCTTATTTTATTTGTCTGAATGGCACCCCATCATCATCCTTCTAAATCTAAATTTAGTTTAGTCAGATTGATTAGAAAACATGATGGCTATTCTAACCAAGGGAACAAATAAAAGCGATTAAAGGTATTGTTAACATTGAGTATCAATTTGAATGTAGCTAAAAACAGAATATCTCAGTTGAAAGATCATGAGATGGCAGTGGATACATCTAAAATTGATTGTGAACATTCTTCATGATCAAACAGTGGAAGACTCACTCTCACTGGAACAGTTTATGGTTATTTAGAATTCCAAAAGAAACAGAAAGACCAGCTGGTTCTCTTTATGAAAGCTCTGAGATGGGAAGGTTTGTATAAAGATTACAAGATAAATATTGAGTGGCTTCTTGAAAAGACTTTTTTGTACAACTGATTTTTGTACAACTGATATGCCTCTCCCCCACTCATTGTGAAGTTCCTTGAGGAACTTGAGGAATAAAATTTTACCAAAAGTTGATTTCCTCAAATAATTGAATGGGGAGATAAAAGTGTCATGTTTTTCCATATCACATTAAGGAAGACAGAGAAAGGTGATCAACACAATGAATGATATTTTTGAGAGAATAATCTGCCAAATTTTATCAGATTTCCAGTTGTCTTTGTTTTGAAATTTTAAAAAAGGCACTCAGAAGTCATTTCACAAGAATGAAAGTTAAAATAAGTTATATCTCTTTAAACTCTTATTGAAAGAAGAGGATTTTTTAAATTATAAGATTTTGCTACTATGCTTGCTTACATTTAAGTTATTACATTTATTTATCTCTAGTTCTTATTTACTCACTGGAGAAGAGCCTAATGCTGGGAAAGATTGAGGGCAATAGAAGAAGGGGACGACAGAGAATGAGGTGGCTGGATGGAGTCACTGAAGCAGTAGGCGTGAGCTTAAATGGACTCCAGAAGATGGTAGAGGACAGGAAGGCCTGGAGGAATGTTGTCCATGGGGTCGCGATGGGTCGGACATGACTTCGCAACTAACAACAAGTTCTTATTTGCATTTTGCTTGTTATATGTTTGGGGTATAGAATAGTTTACAGATTTACAGGTTCTTTTACAGCTTTACTCTATCTTCCCTTCATTTCCTTTCTCCCTTTCTTTGCTTTTTCTTCTCCCACCTCTAAATATATCTTCATTACTACGGTAGGTTTGTGTGTTTCATTTTTTTATTGATTGTATGCCATCAAGTCATTGTTGACTCTTAGTAACCACATGAATAGATTTTCGCATGACAATTTGCCCCTACCCTGGTTTATCAGATCTTCCATCGATGCACTCTTGACCACTGTAGCTGAATCCATCTATCTTGCTGCTAGTCATCCTCTTCTCTTCCCGTACGCCTTTCTAAGAATTAGACCTTTTTTTTCAGAGAGCTGGGTCTTAACATGATATGTTTTTCTCTCTTTCTTCCACTCTCTTTCCCTCTGCATTCATTCATTCATTCATTCATTCATTCATTCATTCATTCATTCATTCATTCATTCATTCATTCATTCATTCATTCATTCATTCATTCATTCCTAAGCAGAGCAAAGGACCTACTATATTTTATAGATCTGTTTTCTTGCTATTTGCAAGAGGATGTTAAGGTTTTAAAATAGGTTACAACATTATTCAAGCTGTTAAACACCCAGTTAAGGCAAGATTTACATTAACATTAAAAACTTCTGACAACATCCATTAGAATCAATGCTTTGCTCAAAGTTAACATCAATAAGATGTAACGGCCACAACCTCTTTGGATTCTGGAAAAGATTTTATAAGTTTTTTTGAAGATTTTATGATGAATTGCTTCTTCACCCCCTAAATCATCTATATGTAGTAATTCTATGACCCTTGCTTCATTATAGGTAGTCCTCAGGTTATGACAAGCAATTGAGAGCAGAATTTCCATCACTAAGCGATGCAGTTGTAAAGTGTATGTCATATGACCAATCACTTAGCAACTACAATCTCAGCAGTCCCAATTTCCATCATAACTCCAGGAATTTGCTGGTCATTAAGTAGGAAGAGGTGGGAGTCCCAGGCAAACAGGCTGGTGAGTGAGTGCACAGGTGACATAGGGAATCAGGAGTGCCATTGGCAGGCACTCTAGAGCATGGGTAGATGTGTGGGTACGATGGATGGGGTTGCAAATGTGCAAATACTATAGACACAGTATAGAGCATGTGCAGGCAAAAAAGTGGCAGAATAACTTCTGACTTCCTGCCTGCTTCCCCATTCCATTCACTTTGCTGGTGGGAAGCTAGGAAGGAACATCAGAAATTGTGATCATGTGACTACAGCTCAATGCAATGTTGTAATTGTGATCCAGACTAGATCCATGTAACTATGGAGATGCTGTGATGGTCAGTACTCTGAGTACTCCTAAACTGCTTTCTTCCAAGTAATTCTGTACTCAAGTAATTCTATGCTCTAAGTAATTCTATGCTCCTTCATTATGGGCAGTTCTTGGATTATGGTGGCAATTGGGACCAGAATTTTTGTCATTAAGCAATGCGGCTTTAGAGTGTGATATCACATGATAGCATCGCTTAGCAGTGGCAATCCCAACAGTCCAAGTTGCTATCATAACTCCAAAACTGCGCAGCTCATTAAATGGGAAGAGGTGAATCTCAGGTAAGCAAGCCAATGGATGCTGTGGGAAGGCAAAGGGTTGCTGCATGCAGGCACTCCAAGGCACTGGAGAATGGCAAAAACAAAGTAAGGTAAGAGAAGGTAAGACAAGACAAGACAAGACAAAAACGATAACCTTTATTGTCATTTTTTACTGTAGGCACAACGACACACATTAAAAATGAAATTTAGTTCCCCACTCTCAAAGTGAACACATACATGACACACACCTAAACATACTATATACAACATATACATACTATATACAACATATGTATAGACCTACACCCCTACATATACATAACATATGAATATTAAACACTGTCCATCTTGAATATATAACGGAAGGAGGAACCTCGAGAGTTCACAAGGTTTATACTGTATGGAATGAAACTGTGGCTGAATCTGGATGTTCTGCTTTGGATACTACGGAGCCTCCTCCCAGAAGGTAACAAGGAAAACAGGTTGTGAAGAGGATGGGTAGTGTCCCAGACAATTTTACAGACCCTGCTCAAGCAACGCTTCTATGCTTTGTCCTGGATGGGAGGGAGGGAACTGCCAATGATCTTTTCAGCCATCCTCACCACTCTCTGCACTGCCTTCCTGTCTGAAGCAGTGATGCTTCCAAACCAGACTGTGATGCTATATGACAGGATGCTCTCGATTGTCCCCCTGTAGAAAGTGGTAAGGATAGGGGAAGGAAGATGTGCTTCATCATGTGATGCAGAAAATGCAGGCGCTGCTGTGCCTGCTTCACCAGTGTCTCGCTGTTGAGCGATCAAGCCAGCCTACTTGTTAACTGCACACCCAGGAATTTGATGCTGGTAACTATCTCCACAGGTGAATCATTAATGCACAGAGAAGTGTGGCTGTGCCTGCCTTTTCTGAAATCGACAATGATCTCTTTGGTTTTTCCGGTATTTAAAACTAGGCTCTTCTCCTTACACCAGTTCACCAACCCCTCAACCTCCTTGCGGTAAGCATCCTCATTGTCATCATGAATAAGGCCCACTACTGTTGTATCATCTGCGAACTTCACAATATGGTTGGTGGCAAACGTAGCACAACAGTCATGGGTCAACAGGGTGAACAGCAGCGGACATAGCAGCCCTGAGGAGAACCTGTGCTCAAGAAAATGGCGTTAGAAGCAGTGTTGGGATTCAGCCAGTTCGCACCACTTCAGCAGGACCGGTAGCTAATTTTTTGTTGCCCAGGCCCAGAATAGACTTCTTGAAGCAGCATCCACACAGAGAACCAGTTGTTCACATATTTGAATCCCACCACTGGTTAGAAGGTATTCCAAAGTACAGGGAGGCCCAAATGAATTGGGACCAACTTCTTGCCAACTTTCCCATTGACTTTGCTTAAGGGAAGCCAGGGGGGAATGTTGGAAATCTTGATCACAAAGTCTCAGCTTACTGCAATGTTGAAATAAACAACCAAGCACTGAGGACCTAGATCATGTTCATGTGACTGTGGAGATGCTGTGATGGCTGCTCTTATTCAGCACTATCATTAAATGAGTGGTTGCAACTTGAGGACTACCTGTACATTTATTGTGAAGATGCATGTCAAGGATGTGTGTTTTGTTCCTTTCTTATATAATTTGTCTTTATGATCTCTTGCCTGTGTTATGTGGAATTCTAAAAATATTAACGGCATTACAATGGAAGAATAAATTATAAAAACCTGCTATATGCAAATAATTCACCCTGGAGAAAAACTGCGTGGTTGTTAAATCTGTACTAATTTGATAGCACATTTTTTTCTTTTTATGACCCTGTAATCCCTTGATTCAGGGTGGAGTCAGGGTGACTGAATGGAGTCGAGCACTTACTGATGCCCTTCATGACGCCTATGCGGAGTTTGCAGCAGATATTTTCTCTTTGCACCCTGATAGAGAAATATCTGTCACTGCCTAGGATTGAATTCTCAACCTTCTGAGGGGGAGGCAAGCATTTTTATCTCTAGGCTACCACATCACTCCCACTGTAATTATTTAATGGCATATAATAAAAATATGCAGATGACATATATATTATGGCGAGACCAGAATTTTTTGTTTCTCAATTCATTTAATTAATATGAATTTTGAATCCTTCCTGATTATTATATAAATTGAGTAAATTAGAGTTGATGTCTACTGGTCTTATGAATAATTTAAACAATTTTAAGAATTGGGTTCTCGATTATGTTCCAATTCCCTTGGTAAAATAATTCCCATAAAACTTCAGTAATGTAAATTTGAACATATTCTTTGTTTTGTTGGAAATGAATGAAGATCTGGACAAAATGATTTTATTGTGTTTTTATCATTCTTATTTTTATTTTGTTTTTCTTTGCACAGGCTCTATTAGGATTGGAGAAACTTATGAATATTGTTAATAAACAAATGCCTTTAGTATTTGGGCTAAGATTATTAACCATTACTATTATTTTGAGTGAGGATTTAGAATGTTTAATTTTTAACCTTCTGTGTGTCACTCAGAGTCACTGATGTGAGACCTGCAACTATGTACCAGTTTACACACACACACACACACACACACGCTTTGGGGTTCAATTCATATACACCTTTATATGTGGATTCTATATAATTATTTAAATTAATTTTCTCAGTATTAAACCAGATCAAATGACTCGATTTCATCAACAGCCAGATCATAAACAAATATGTGCAAGATGCAATATAAAATATTCCAAACCTAAAAATACAAAATAGATTTATCTTAAATGGAGAGTTGAAAAAAAAGGCAATATTTTTCTTCTCTAATTGTCCACGCCACTGGATGATGGTCACTGTAAGCACACACACAACTGGATTGGGAAGTCAAAAAGTAGAGTGCAACTTACAGTATTAGGCAATATTAGAAGGACCATTTGATTGATAAGAAAGGACTATACATTCTTACAGAATACAGATTTTATTGATTGAAATTCTCAGAGCTGCAAAGACAGTCTTTTATAACATGGCAATATTGTACCTTGCCAGTATGAAGGCAGTAATCGGGAATTGTTATTTTGAAAAATAATTTATCTTGAACATTTGATTCTATCTATTTTAAAGTAATTTGAAATAAGGGGCATTCAATTGGTGATCTGCATTCCCTCCTTTTTTTTCTTAATATCAGCTCTAGCATTTAGTAAATCTAAGCTTAAGCATCAAGAGTAAAAAAGAAAGAAAAAAAAACACCTGTTCAATTAAAATGTTACCTTCAAAGAGCACTTAAAAGATTGTATCAATATAAGGTGAGTCAAGTTCAATACATTGTAGAGCTAAATTCAGTTTTAAACAATAGTTAAAATTACAGTTTGATAGAGGGGAGAGGGGATGGCTTTAAAGGGTAGGAAAAAAAGGTTTTAAAAACCCTGGAGGTTTTTAAGACAAGACTAGACCACGGGTCGGCAACCCACGGCTCTGGAGCCGTATGCGGCTCTTTCAGCCTTCTACTGTGGCTCCAGTCCTCCTCCACCATTTGCAGAGAGAGAGAGAGAGAGAGAGAGAGAGGCACTTGCGCTTCGCTTCGCTTCGCTTCCCTTCTCTCTCTCTCTCTCTCTCTCTCTCTCTCTCTCTCTCTCTCTCTCTGGGCTCCTGATTGACCCTGCGCCCGGGTGCCCCACCCCTGGGAGAAGTGCGGCCAGGAAGTCCCTTTCCTGGGCTGGCCCTGTCCAAAGTGCACATGGCCGGGGAGCCACGCGGGGCAGCCCTGGGATCCCCCCGCCGGAGCCTCTGCTGAGCGGACCAGCCCTCCCGCAAGCTGCGGCCCCGAGGGAGTGCAGCCCCTGCAATCCCCAGCCGTTGCTACCATTGGCCTCGCTGGCCGGGAAGGCGCACTGGAGTCCCAGCTGCCGGGAAGGCGATTGGCCCGCTCCTCTCCCATCACCCAGAAGAGGTAAACAATTAGTCCCCAGTGCTGGGTTTTCCCCGCATGCAGGGCTTACATTGGTGGCGGAGATGCAGCAAGGGAGGGAGGAAGAGAGAGAGAGAGAGAGGGAGGGAGGGAGGGAGAGGAAAGAGGGAGAGGAAAGAAAGAAAGAGAAAGAGAGGGAGAGGAAAGAGAGAGAGAGGGAGAGGAAAGAGAGAGAGAAAGAGATGGAGAGGAAAGAGAGAGAGAGAGAGAGAGAGAGAGAGAGAATATGAATATATGTTGTCCTTACTGGACTTTTAATAACGTTTAATGAAATATTTTGATTTTTTTTAAATTAAGAGATGAGGTATGGGGATAATTATGCTGTATTTAAAGATGGTAGATAAGCTACTAAAATTGTTTTCATCTGTTGGGATGAAGGAGAAAGGTTTTTTTCCCCCTCTTTCTCCTGCATAAAAATTTGTTTTCTTTGTAGCAGTTCATTGATTTCATAAATGCAACACACTATAGTTTTTTTATACATAGCATAAAGGTAAAAAAGGATATATGCAGTGTTATCTTCATTTTAGATGTCAAAAGGGTTTTGTGGCTCCCAGTGTTTTCTTTTCTGTGAGAAACGGGTCCAAGTGGCTCTTTGAGTGTTTAAAGTTGCCGACCCCTGGACTAGACAGTCACTTGTCTGAAATGATATAGGGGCTGGACTAGAAGACCTCCAAGGTCCCTTCCAGCTCTATTCTATTCTAAAAACAAAAAGAGCCACTTCAAGGCAACAATCAGATAAGATGAGCCTGAACAGGGCCAAGAAAGTAACTTGAGTAAATATCTCAGACAAAACCCTCCTTAGTTCATGCAAAGATAAAGGGAGGGAGGGAGAGTACATTCAGATTTGCAGTTTTGTCATAGCTGTTACAATAAAAGTAGTCCTGATTTACATGACATTGGTTTCTCAATCTAGTCTACCTTGTAGAACTGACAAATTTAGGTCTTACAGCTTCCAGAGTCCAGCCTTAAGTCATAATGTAATTAAAGAATGAAATTAAGAGATATAAAGGCTGCCCTTAGGAAAACTCTAGACTGCTTTTAAGGATTAAAATTTAATCCTGTTCTAAAGCATTAATTCAAAAACCAAAAAATGTAAACTGGACCATAACCCATGTTCTGGTCCATATGACTTCTTCTAGAGCTTTCACCTTGAAAAGATCAAACGTTCACTTGCCACTTAACATAAAATATTATACAATCTAATAATTATGAGGGGATGCATGGTTAATACATAGATTATGTAGGTCAATAACCATCTAGTTAGATACAGGTGATCTTCAGAGGCTTCCAGAGCAGATTTTAAAAGGTTGGCACTTCCATCACTGCTCATGACTTCCATCTTGAATCTTTTTACAACCCCCATCATTGCCCCTTCTCCCACAAAGTAATTTCTGGATGTATGAGTTCCTTTTCCTAACACAAGAAAAAAACCAGGGCACAGAGAGTAAGGAGCTGCTAGGCTTTCCACCTCATTCATCTTAGACTAGTACTGTTTAATGTATGAATTTGTTTGAAAAATAAGTGCTGGCTTGTAGTGCATACTCACACTGCTTATATTTGCCATGTATTTCTCCCCTTTAATTCCTTTATTCAGTCGTGACAGTAATATATTGTTCAGCCTTGACAGGAAAAACATGGTGGTTAACAAACTGTGCCACGGTCCCTTAGGTTTTATAAGGAAGTTGTCAGGGCAGACTTTGAAAACAATTCTGAGTAAACTGCATTGTACATACTATGCAATACATGGTTAGAAAGCATTTTGCCCTGAATAATACAATTCTAATAGGACATTTGATTCCATAATTTAACAAGTGACAGGACTCAAATTTTGACTGTGGTTTTTTTTCTCATAAAAATTAGATAAGATATAGTCGTTCTAGTACATGTTTTTTTTTCCTTTGCAGATTTCAGACTTAACAAATATCTCATTGTGTTATGATGGCCCAAACCTGTTGCATCTATTGACTTTATTTCAGTAATATAGTTTTTATATGCATCCAGCTTCACAGAGCATGATACCAGTTATTCATTGCTAAATTTCACAAATATTTCTATGTAGACTTCATAGATATTTGCAGTTTTTTTAAATGCCATTTGACCACAAGGGGGCAAGGAGAAGTTTCTCTCAGCTCATCTCAACCTCACAATAATCTTTACATTGTTTTTTGCCTTAACATGGAACATGTAGTGAATCAATGTTGTCACAAATATAGCTTTTACTTAATATTGTTATAGCATTTTTTTTAATTGATATTGTTATTGTGGGTTTGATACTGTTTTACCTTCTTGTGACCTGTCCTGGAGTATTAACAAACTTTTAGAAAACTTTCATTAAAGTTTTATAAATGTAGGGATAAGCCTTACTAAACACATAGGTAATATAGTCAAGGCTCGTGTATCATATTAAGCCAGAAAATGAATTATTTGCTTTTGGTTGGCTTATTGTGCTATATGAACTCAGTCATTACAATTTATAAATCATTGTACATGGTTTGACATGTTGTATGGGAGTTTCTTAGGTAATACTCAAACACGACAGCCTGAAGCTTACAATCTCTTATTTATTATTTTCCAGAGCTCCTTCTAATCACAAATGCTAAAAGTCTTTGATGCAGTTCCCCTCAATTTTCAAGTAAGAGACACATAAATATGTAGTGCCAAGCCTCTACAATAAGTTTAAGATAGTTTGCATAAAATAATCCTCCCAATTTCTCCCTCACCCCTCCAGGAAAAAAATAAAATTTAATTTCTCCTGTCTACATAACATGGTCCCACTTGCTATGAACATCTCTTTGCTACTGGGTTTCTCAGTTTCCCAAACAATTTTGTTTTGGTCACCAAAAAGACCACCCTATTTATAGTTCTCTCTCATATCTCAACATAGCAAATTGCTTGGCCTTTAAAAATTACCTAGCTTTTTTTTGTAATGCGTATAACATATCAGTGTGATAAGCAAATAAATGTGGAGACTTTGTATCTACATAACAATGACTATTATTTACATAAATATGAAAAATATCAAGGTAATATCACAAGAGAATTGTGCTATGTCTTTTCAAGAATAAATAGAAATAAATATTCAAAGGAACATAAAATTATAAAGCTGTGCACTATTTCTTGTGCAAATTTAAGAGATTGCTGCTTTAAAAGTCATGTTAAAGACATCCTACTTTAAGGACTTGATTCTTTAAGTCAAAAACAAACCACAAATCATGTTTTAACAGAGTTGTTTTAGGTTAACTGAACTAATACTATTAATTTCTCTGAAAACCTAATCATAGCAATTCAACATTTGTGGAAACCCAAACATTCTGAGTAATAGTACAAGTACATCAGTTAAGAGAGATTGTATCTTTTCGCCTGGAACAAAGGGTAAAATGTAATATGCCCTTCAGGTTGATCTTTATTGACAGACCCAGACACTTCCCAGCTTTGCCCACTGCTCTGTTCTTAGTGAGCTTGCATCCAAATTCTACCTAGGCCCAAACTCTGCTCAACTTTTGAAATCAGATGTTAGCTAAATTCAACTATGACTTGTCCAATACTCTAAAATGGATTAAATTAATTGGATTTAAGATAAGTGAACGTCAATTTTAGGAATTCTCCATCTAGGATTCTGGCTGGGGAATTCTTGAAGCTGATTTCCATACATCTTACTGCTGCTAAGATTGAGAAATACTGCCCTAAGATAATACTCTGCTTTCCTCTTTCCCTGTCAGTTTTTTCATCATGAGTTACATAACTTGCTATAGTTTGTATATATATGTGTATGTGTGCATATATATCAGTATTTTCTTTGGGATAAATATATACAATATATTATATTCCGGGAGGAATATAAACCAGCTGTTTATTGTTAAAAGGTTTAAAACAATAAAAGCAACTATTTACAATACTAAAAACAAACTTAGCTTTCGCTGGTCATTGACCGTGTGATAGGGCCATCCATCCTGGCTGACCGTAATTGCCTTAATTGTCCCGCCTCCCCTTGTTTGCACTCCAGTTCCACAACTTTTTTCCCTCCCATCCTTGGGAGGAAAAAGGGGAGGGCGACAATGGAAAGGCAGCGATGATGCCGGACCCAGACGTGCGGCCCGGAATGATCATGGGAGGGGCGGTTGAGGGACACATCAATGGTAGTGGCATTAGGAAGGATAGGATCGACAAGGATGGGAAGGAGTGAATCCGGGAGTGAGTCAGCAGGCAGCCCAGCTGACCGAAGGCAGATGAGGTGGAGGAACAGGACGCGGCTCTGCGGGCGCACATCCTGGCACAAAGGGAAACTGGAAGAAATAGGGCCAACAGGGATAGATAGTGGAAGGTTAGACAAACGGGTGAACCAACACAAACAGGAGGGGAGCAGTAATGGAAAGGCATCGATGATGCCAGACCCGGCCGTATGACCCAAAATGCTTACGGGGGGATGGGCGATGGACACATCAACGGCAATGGCACCAGGAAGGATAAGACTGACAAGGAGGGGAGGGAGTGAATCTGAGGGTGAGTCAGCAGGTAGCCTAGCTGAGCGCAGGCGGATGAGGCAGAGGGACAGGACGCGGCTGTGCGTGTGCACATCCAGGTACGAAGAAAGACCGGAGGAAATAGGGCCCAGAGGGACAGATAGTGGAAGGCAAGAACAGCGGGTGGATCAACAGGATAAGAAAGGGAGGGGGGGCAACAGTGGAGAGGCATTAATAGTGCTGATCTGGGCGCACAGCCCAAAATGACCATGGGGAGACAGTCGGCAGATGCATCTATGGCAACAGTATTAGGAAGGATAGGGTTGGCAAGGATGAGAGAGAGTGAATTCAGGAGCGAGCCGGCAGGCAGCCTAGCTGATCGTAGACAGACAGGACAGAGGGACAGAGCAGGGCTGTGCGTGCACACATACAGGCGTGAAGGGAAACTGGAGGAAACAGGACTAATAAGGATAGACAGTGGAAGACAGGAGCAACAGGTAGACAAATGGGATAGAAAAGAGGGGAACAGCAGTGGAGGGGCATCTATGATGCCAGATCTGGACGTGCGGCCCAAAATGAGCACGGGGGAGCGGCTCGAAGACATACCAAAGGCAACAACGCCAGGAAGGAGAAGATTGACAAGGATGGGAGGGAAAAAAGTGGACCAGCGAAAGCTAAGTTTGTTTTTAGTATTGTAAATAATTGCTTTTATTGTTTTAAACCTTTTAACAATAAACAGCTGGTTTATATTCCTCCAGGAGTTCGAGGATTGTATATTATTGAACAGATATGCCCGGGATTCGGATTTTTACAATATATATATTGTATATATATATATATATACAAGAGAGAGAGAGAGAGAGAGAGAGAGAGTGAGAGAGAGAGTTTTTTAAAGCACCTTGGTATTTTTAACTGCTATACTGCAGTTACTTTTTATTTATGATCTCTTTTGCCTTGCAGCCCCAAACTAGGGGCGTTAAACAGGCTCAAGTCGCTACTGCGATACATTACAAATTCAAATTTCTTTTGCTGACAAAGAAACTCTTTGTCAGCAAAAGAAATTTGTATATATATATGCAGGTCTTGGCGTATTCGGGTCTTTTCAGTTTGCCATAAACACATGGCCAGACCGCAAACTCGGAGCCAAACCAAAGCCCGTGATGTTACATCACAGCCATCTACTCAGGACATTACATCACAGAACTCAGGAGGTTACATCGCAAAGAGTCAGTATGTTACAACGCAGCCTACCTCCCATGATGTGGCAGCACAGGACTCAGGATATCACTACAATAGAGCTCAGAATGTTACCACACAGCCCATTACCCAGGTACAAAAGAACAATGGGCACACAGCCAGCACCTCAGCCACACACGATGTTACCAAACAACTGACTAATTTGCTTACATCAATTCCATCTTCCAATCAAGATGCAACAACACAGCCAACCAACCCGCTTACAGCTACATCAGCTAATTTGCTTACATCAATTCCATCTTCCAATCAAGATGTAACTACACAGCCAACCAACCCGCTTACAGCTACAAAGCCAACACGCCACACCCCCCTCCAATATTTATAGAAGGACGGCAGCTCCGATCACGCTTTGCTTGCACAAGCATGAAGCCGAAGACACCAGCCTGAAGATGGCGAATGGGACCTCGTCGAAACGTTGCCAAGATACTCTCAATCTTACATGGGAAAAGACCCGAATACGCCAAGACCTGCATACCTGTACCTGTGAAAATCTACGAAAACATATAATATTTGCTGAGTGGAAGAATTTCTTGCATAACTATTTTTTATATTTCCTGTTCTATTTTCCTTCAAGTGGTTAGATGTTATTCAGAGGGAGATAAAACTGCTGAGTGTTTTCACCTCACTTCTCTAAGTTTCAGGATTTAAAACTGAATCTTAAAGAGAAACTCGTACTTCAATGTCATAAAATAGTCCCTTAATTATAAAACCTCATTTCAATTCTAACAAAGTTGTTGCTAGTTCAAGATATTCTTTTTTGTATTTAAAAGGAGGAATTCTTTGATTTATCCTAAAAAAAAATGCTGGAAAGGAAGGTTCAACTTCCTGCATTGGCTGATGGATGGTAGAATATTTTAGACTCAGCCAAAGAGTGAAGAAAAATGAGCTTCTGAAACACTCCAGATTTAGATCCTTCCAACTGCCTTGCAATGATTGTTTCTAACTGAACTGGCTTTCTAACTTCCTCTCCTTCTTTAAAAGTTAGGGTTTGGGGATGAAGAAGGGATTTTGAAGGGAATGTTGGTAGGGATTATAGAAAGCTAGGTTTGATCTTGTTTATCCGAATGACAGTCTCTATCATTTTAAAGCAATGTTTCACTGATCTAGCTAGGGATACCCATCAAAGTGCCTAATCAGAAAAACAATAGAGGCTAAGGATACATATTCTTGTCTATGTACAAATGGTCCTTAACTTATGATCATTTGTTTAACGAATGGAAAGACATTGTAATGCTATGTAGCCACACACTACTTCCTGCTGGTATCATGAAAAGGCACTTTAGATTGAGAGCAAAAGGTTAAAAATAATATACACATACTCATCATAATACTCCATTTTGGGGTAAGCCAAAAGAGAGCCACAAGATCACAAAAAAGGGTGCAAGAAAAAGTAAATTAAATTAAAGTCTTGAAATATAAAAAGGAAATATAGGTGAAACTAGTTTACACTAGCTATGCTTCTCCATTTCTTTCTTTCTCTCTTATAAATCCTCCTTTCTTCTACTACATGTATACATTGCTTCATAAATTGCTTTTTATTCTTTAAACTCACCTTTTCCCATTTTGTAGAAGTCAATAAACACCATCCAACTGTACAATGTGTTGATTTCCCCCATTTTAGCAACTCATTCACTCTCTTTTACTTTGTATATTGTTTTGCAATTTGATCATTAATTTTCTTCATATGACCAGTATGAATTTGTCATATAGGAAAAAAATGAATGATAGTGAATCTGCAAAATAAGTAAATGAAGAAAGAATAAAGAAGTCAAAGGAAAGGGGGAAATTGATTGAATGGTGATTGGAAATTGTTGATGAGATCCTCAAAAAGAGAGAGGTGAGATGTTTAAAAAACTAAAAGCAATCTACAGGCATGGTAGAAAGATGGTTTGCAAAGACAGAAGGGTATAGTGAATGGTGTTGACATAAAGTAGATTCAGCTAATTTATTGTTTAATTTACATCTCTCTGTCAAGCGATACTGGGTGGCTTACAACATCATAAAAGCCCAATATAAAACAATGAAATAATAAAAAGTGGGCTGTGTGGGTTCACCCAATTCAGCATTAAAATTTAACAGAAAATTAGATAAAAATGGACCAATATGTAAATCGGGTGGAGGTGGGATCTTCTCCTAACCTATAAGTCATCTCTAGAGTGGAATATCCCCTTCGAGCCCCAAGACATTTGGCAGAGCCAGGTTTTCAGGTCCTTTTGGAAGGCCAAGAGAATGGGGTAAATCTCACTTCAAGGGGCAAAACATTTCAAAGGGCAGGAACCCCTGCAGAAAAGGCTTCTCTTGAAACCTGCCACTTGACCCTTGGCCAACAAGGTCTATAGTATGCCCCTTCTGCCGGAACAAATGGGATGGGCCAAAATTCTTGGGTTTTTGTTCTATATCTCATGCCTTTATTTTCTTTGGCATACTGCCTTGTATTCCTTTTTAGTTTTTCATAATGATGCTTGTCCCAAAAGAGAACAATGTGTTGTATATGTAGACACAGGATATGCATATGACTACAGATAGCCCTTGAGTTACAACTATTCATTTAACAATGGAAAAAGTGATTTACAACCTGTCCTCAAAATTACTACTGTTGCACTACCTTAAGATCACCTGCCAAAATTCAAGTGTTTGGTAATGGGCTTGCATTTATGATTGATTGCAGCATCCTGTGGTCATGCGATCATGATTTGCAACCTTCTCAGCTGATTTCACAGCTGTCAATTGGGGAAGTTGGATTCATTTAATGACCTATTTAATAAAATAGTAAAAATAGTTGTAAACTTGGATCTAGTCATGTGATGACTCACTAATGAGACTTTTAATGAGTCTTTTGCATCTTTTAGTGACCAAAATTCTAGTCCTGATTGTGGTTGTAAGTTGAGGACTACTTGTATTCCTCACATATTTTCTCCTTTTCTCACATTAAATGTTTCAGTTGATAACTTCTGGAGAAGCTCTGGAGCCCAAACCGAAAGTGACAGAATGACAGGAAATTATGAGTTTCTACTCTAAATAGCTAAATCACTAAAACATATAGTATACTAACTATTATTGTACTTGTGACCTGCCCCTCTTGTTAATGTAGATGATTGTTGATCCAGCTATCATTACTGCTAACATGATCATAATGATTACATTAGTAAAGAAACAATCAAACACGTTTCCTTAGATAATTTTCCAGACAGAAAAAAATAAAAATGTAAAGACAGAGAAATTTGCACAAGTTTGTATCTGGGAATTTATCATCTTTGATTTTTGATGGGGTTGCACTACCGGCCAGACTTAGTGCATAATCTCTACTGAAGAGCAGCTGGCAGCCATGGTCTTTGCTCAACTTTGTATTGTGTGCCAGTTATGCCCTGTCCTGGATAGGGAAGCTTTCTACTCTGTCACTCATGCCCTGGTCATTTCCTATTCAGACTACTGCAATGCACTCTACATGGGGCTATCATAGAAAAATATACAGAAACCTCAGCTGGTATAGAATGCATCTGTGCAATGCATTCTGGGCACACACAAAAAAGCACGTGTGACACTTCTGCTGCGCATCCTACATTAGGCTTCAGTCTATTTCTCAATCTGAATGTCTATGGAGATTCTCAGTCTTCCAAGTCATGGTTGTCCCAAGGGTGCTTTTTTCCCAAGGCAATTGGTTTTTCTTTGAAGATGTTTTGCTTCTCATCCAAGAAGCTTCTTCAATTCTGATTGGATGGTGGGGAATGGCAGGATTTATACTCCTTGCAGACAGCTGGTCATTCTTTTAGCGAGTCATTGAAGCCCCTGGCTCGGTCCATTCCAATATGTTGATTATGACCCATAAAACCCTACATTGCATAGAGCCAGGTTATCTGTGTAACTCTCTTCTTCGCATTAGATCAGCCCATCTCAGGCAGGCAGGGAAGGCATGTTGCAGATCCCATCAGCCAAAGAATTCTAATTGATGGGGTCCAGGAAGAAAGCCATCTCTGCAGTTGCCCTCATCCTGTGGAACATCCTCCTCCTGGAAGTGAAGCAGGCCTCCACTCTTCTGATCTTCCAGAAAACATGGCTCTGTGGCCTCGCTTGGAGCACAGACAGGAGCACACAGCCATGGGGCTGGTTCGTGCCCTGAAAATCCTCCCCTGTCCTTTTAATTAATTTTTAACATTGCTTGCCTCCTTTAAATTTTATATACTGTTTTTATGTTTTTAATATTTCATTGTACACCTCCCAAAGTCCATCTGTGATGGATATGGGAGGCTTTAAAATTGGATAGATAAAAATAATATTCTCCAAATTGCGTCTTACTTGGAAGAGCTCATCCTCCAAACTGGTTTCTTTAGTAGCAGAGCAGCATGTCTTATAGATGAAGTCTTCCAAATGAGAAAGGGTGACTCAGTTTTTCTAAAATGTTATCCAGGAAACAAAATTTTGTTTCCTTCTCTCCTTCAGGCCAACTCAAAATTGAAGCCTATATGGCTGTGTAATAAACAGTGGCCACCAGCCAATAAGAGGCTATGCACTCACGGCTTGTAATATGAGCTCTGTTTCTAAGAGACTAAAAAGACTTGAATAACAGCTTTCTTGTTTTAGTTGCTTATTATTTCCAGAGTTTTTATAATAATTTCTATCAGAAATGTAATCTTGTGCATCTGACTGACTCTAAATGCTGATTTTTTACACCATATGATGGATTTATATGATGAAAGCTTCGTTTGCTAGCATTTTGTTGCTTGTCTGTTTCTTCTTATCTCTATCCTTCCCAGCATGAGTTTTTTGCCAACTATGAAAAATTGAGCACAGAAAAGTGCGGAAAACCCTGTACTCCAAGAACTTAATAATCTCTTTGCTCTTTGTTCAAATGAACCAAATGGGTGTCTCCATTAGGCTAAATAAAAAGGGAACATATGTTTTATTTTTTTTGTTTAGTGCCTCTGAGTCTGTGTTGGCAGAGAGAGAGAGAGAGAGAGAGAGAGAGAGAGAGAGACTGGCCCAATGTCACCCAGCTCACTTTGTGCTTAAGATGACACTAGAACTCACAGTGTTAGAGTTTCTAGCCTGGTGCCTTTACAGAACTGGGGTGATGGTGATGGTATTCAGATGGTTCACAAATATCAATTTACTACCTATATACTACATAAGAGAGGCATGACATAAGGATGACAAGGTGGAAGCATACTGCAAGGAGGTTGAGGGGTTGGTGAACTGGTGTAAGGAAAACAGCCTAGTTTTAAATACCGGAAAAACCAAAGAGATCATTGTTGATTTCAGAAAAGGCGGGCACAGCCACACTTCTCTGTGCATAAATGATTCACCTGTAGAGATGGTTACCAGCATCAAATTCCTGGGTGTGCAGCTAACGGGTAGGCTGACTTGGTCGCTCAACAGTGAGAAACTGGTGAAGCGGGCCCAGCAGCGCCTGCATTTTCTGCGTCGCATGAGAAAAGCACATCTTCCTTCCCCTGTCCTGACCACTTTCTACAGGGGGAGGATCGAGAGCATCCTGTCATACAGCATCACAGTCTGGTTTGGAGGCATCACTGCTTCAGACAGGAAGGCGGTGCAGAGAGTGGTGAGAATGGCCGAAAAGATCATTGGCAGTTCCCTCCCTCCCAAGGACATAGCACAGAAGCGTTGAGCAGGGTCCGAAGATTATCTGGGACACTACACATCCTCTTCATTGTTTTCCTTGTTACCTTCTGGGAGGAGGCTTCGTGGTATCCGTAGCAGAACATCCAGATTCAGCCATAGTTTCATTCCATACAGCATTAACCTTGCGAACTCTCAAGCTTCCTCCTTCGTTATATATTCAAGATGGACAGTATTTAATATTTATTTGCTACGTATATGTAACGATGTGGGTCCATACATATGTTGTTCATAGTATGTTTAGGTGTGTCATGTATGTGTTTCACTTTGAGAGCGGGCAACTAAATTTAAAATAAACATTCTTGATAATCTTTCAAGCTGCAATACTGCCACTTTGTATTGCTTAGAAATACCCATTGGAACAGCTACTTTTTTTAAAGGCAAGCTGAACAAAAATACATGTAGCGCTGCCCTATTATTCATTGATTGTATACTGCCTTCTTAAGCAATTCTAGGCATATCAGAATATGCACATATTAAAAACATTCGTAACATCAAAATCACACTAAACTGAAAACTTTTGTTATCTTCACCTAAATGCCTGTATTATGAGGTATCCACAGAATTTTCCCCAGTCATATTGTTTAGGGGAGTAGGAAGATTCTACCTGGAGAGACAACTCCCGTTCAAGATGGACAGTATTTAATATTTATTTGCTACATATATGTAGGGATGGGTCTATACATATGTTGTTCGTAGTATGTTTAGGTGTGTCATGTATGTTTCACTTTGAGAGCGGGCAAACTAAATTTCATTTTGACGTGTGCCGTTCTGCCCACAATAAAAAAAATACAATAAAGATTAGATTATCTTATCTTATTATCTTATCTTATCTTATCTTATCTTATCTTATCTTATCTTATCTTATCTTATATTATCTTATCTTATCTTATCTTATCTTATCTTATAAGGCTACATCTAAAAAAACTCCTCTAACTTCTGCCATTCTTTTCTAGGAATGATTCCTGCTCAAAATTTCTGGTCTCTTCTTAGTTAGGTCCAAAATATAGAAACTCTGAAAGCCTGTGTCAACTTGTATTGACTTGGTAAAGTGTTGCCAAATCTAGTATGATTAAGAGCCTGATTACTGAGCAGAGTAAGAAAGATTTTAAAAACATGTTTTTTCTTTTTAGAAAATGGAAATTGTGTCAAAATGAAAGACACCAAGAAGAACAGAAACATCATGAAGAGAGGGATAAGTAGAAGAAAAGCGAAAGAAAAGAGCAAGAAAAAAAGAATGTAAGAAATATCATACTCCTATTTTATACTTGATAATTTAAGCAATTTTTTTCTTCTGTTCAATTGTATCTATTTCTCAGAGACTACCTGGACATGTCCCTGCAGTTTTCTAGCAAGGTTTTCAAAATGGTTTCCATTGCCTCTTTCCTAGGGCTAAGAAAAAAAGTGACTGACACAAGGTCACCCAGCTGACTTTGTGCCATAACAGGACTAGAAGTCATAGTCTCCTGGTTTCTAACTTAATATTATAACCACTGCACCAAACTGGCTCTCAAACAATATTTAAAACCCCTAAACTAATAAGGAGAAGTTGAATAGCTATCCAAAAAAACCGGACTGAAACTTTGCATTAATATGATTGGCTGATAACTTTGGACCCTATGCAAATATTTCAGTTTGGAGCATAGGTGTCAAACTCACCGCATCACGTGATGCGATGTATCGTGACTTTTTTTGCATTGTCAGAGCTGGGGTGCATCCGTATGATGCAACCGGCCTGCGGGTCAGCAGTTTGACACCCTGGTTTGGAGACTTGATTCAAACACTTGAATTATTAAGGAAGTCCATGTGAAAGTGGCACTCTTCTTGAAAACAATATTTATAGCTATTTAGAGGATTGGACAACAACAGTTATAACCCCAGTTTTTGAATTAGGATCTATAGGAATCTACATAATTACAAGCTACTAGCAGTAAGATACCTATCATACTTAAAAGGAACCTGCCCCTTACAGGAACAACAGTAGGAAAATATGATTGTTCTGGATTTGCCCCTTTAGTGCTGGAATAGAATGAGCAGGATGAGAGGATTTAATGAAGATTTTGAAAGTTTAACTTCGGTGCCAGTTTTTAATGTTTAATAGATTTTTATTTTGCAATTCTGTACTGTTGTGTTTAATTGTTGGGGGGATCTGACCAGAGTTCAGCTTAAGATGGGCCGCTATATAAATGTTTTCAATAAATGAATAAAATAAAATAGATAGGTTTCTAAACAGTTAGCGATCACCCCTGATCATGCTTTCTTTGAAGCATCTAGAAAATGTATATTTAAAAACTGAAGTTCATAGATCAGCTTTAGATCTTTGCTTGCACCCTTTTCAGTCCCATTTAATTTGAGAGTGGAATTTGAGAGTTAATGTAAAAAGAGTGTACAAACCTTTTTGCTGGATTTAAAAGGACAGATATAAAATATATCCATGTTCGGGGTGACACTAATATATCTTCTGTCTGATCCAGTGTCCAGACTTCTGTAATTCGAAGTTGTGATCAAATATTGTACCTTAATATTTCTGAACATCAAAAAGACCATAACCATTGCAAGGAATGGAAACATCAAAATAGAAATTAAGAATGAAGAGATAGAATGTGTGGAAAAATTCACTTTCCTAGGATCACAGATTATTCTAAACAATGACTACAGCCCAGAAATGTAAAGTAGGATGCATTGGGTTGCACAGCAATGATGAACGTGAACTGAATATGGAAAAGCAAGGACATCAGCCTGGCAACCAAATATGGATTAGTTCCCTCTATTGTATTCCCCATAGCTACTATAGTAGTTAAAATTGGACCTTAAAACAAGACCAGAAGAAAATCAAGTTGTTTGAGATGTTTTTACAGAAATGGCTAGTTTATACTATTATGGAAAAGTAAAAGTTGAGGCTCAGTGTCAATGTTTCATTCTACTGCAACAGAGGAAGTAGGAAGTAATGTCTTTTTTTCTTTTTCCTTCTCCCCCTCACTTCCTTTCCCTTTTCCCACCCCATTATGTCCTACTATTTGCTTTGTATTTTGTATTTTACTCTTTAATCTAATAAAATGTATATATAAAGAAGAGATGTGATGCTGAAGAAGGCTGCTGCATATTCCAGCAAGGATGATAAACAAGCAAGTACTGGAGTGCATAACACCAGACATGTCACTGGAAGGCAAAATCACAAAACTGCATTTCTCTTATTTTGGCCATGTTATGTGAGGGAATCCACTGGAGAAAGCTATTATCCTTGGAAGAGTTAGTGATAAAAGGAAACCAGGCACCAAAGAACATGGTGGCTGGACACCGTCAAAGCTGACACCAGCCAGAGCATAGAATAACTCAAAGAAGTAGTGCAATAAGAAGACATGGAGAGATCTGACCCATAGTATTACCAAGAGTCAGGCAGAATTGAATGGATAATATTGTCATCATCAGCCTGATATTAAATTTCCCTTTCTTCTTACAATCCATTATTCAATCTGATATCTTTGCTTTCTTTCCTTTGCTATTTTGATAAATCTGCCAGATAAAGATTTGATAAATCTTTTTCTGAAAGTCTTAAATTCTAGCTCTTAATTTTTAAATATTTTTGGAGATGATATTATGTGTGATTGCTGAGTATGCACATAAAATTTTATGCTAAGCTGGCATAGTTGTTGCCATCTTTTGCAGACATCAATTATGACGTGTTTCTGGATTATAATATTGTAAAAAAAACATGTACTTTCAGTCATTTGAAATCATAATCATTTATTTATTTTTTAATCTGGGGCTATCATTCAACTGAAGAAACTGTACATTTAATTTTACAACTTTTTTTGAGGTGTTTGTTAAGTAAACCAATAGTTCATTACGAATCAGTTTTGCCCAAAACTGTAAGTAAATGCCTTTTTTTTTTGCAAAACTGTCATAAAATGTGATCACATGACCATGAGATACTGCAAACAGCCACAAGTAGGGGCTGTTGCCAAGTGCCCAACATGCGGTCACATGACCAGGGGTAGCCATTGGAAATTCAGAACCATGTTGTAAGTGCCCCCAAAGTGATCTGTCATAATTTGAATGGTTGTGACGTGACTGGTTGTAAGCTAAGAACCTGTATATTATTACTAAATTATGAATATGATTAAAAATCACTATTAAACTTTAGTTAAGAATAATCACAACCAAAAACATATAAATCACCATATAAAATTATACATTACAATAAACTGAGTCAGAACTTATAATCTGCCCTTTTTGTCAACAACAAATTCCAAATAAGCAGACAATTAGTTATGGCATTTAATGATTTCTGAAAATCACCAAAATTTACTCTCGAAATTAAGGTCCATGTCTATCTATCAAAGACCACAACTGATTAACTGGATCCCGCTTACTATTTATTTCTTTTAAAAAAATTATATAGCTGCCCAACTCACGCATAGGTGACTCCAGGTGGCTTACACATTTTTGATTTATAGAGTTGCCCAACTCCAATAATGTGATAATGAGTGGTGTACATTAAAAACAAACAATGAACAGGAAAACAAATACAGGTAGTCCTTGATTTACAATTATTTGTTTAGTGACTGAGATTAAACAGCACTGAATAAAGTGTATTATGACTGTTTTCATACTTATAATCATTGCAACATCCCCAAAGTCACATGATCAAAATTTGAATGCTTGGCAACTGGCATGTATTTATGAAGTTGTAGTATCCTGGGGTCACATTCTGATAAGCAAAGTCAATGGAGAAGCCAGATTCATTTAACAACTTTATTACCAACTTAACAATTTCACTGATTCACTTAACAGCTGTGGCAAGAAAGATCATAAAATGGGGCCAAAGCTACCTTACAATTGTTTTGGAAATTATGGACTCAGTTGTGGTCGTAAGTCAAGGACTACCTGTAATAACTGCACAATGTTAAAAAAAACAGTCCAATTACAGAAAATGTAAAATGGCAAGCAAAATGTGACAATTAAATAGCCCAAAGGAGACTTCATTCAACTGGTCCTAAATGTCTGGTTTTAAGTCAGTTCTTAATATTGCAATTTCATAAAAAGGAACCTACTTTGTAAATGTCTATGTAGTGTAAAATTTCTTGAACAATTTGGCGGTAGTTCTTCAAGGTATTTACTGGAAATATTTCCCATTCCACTTGGAATCATTAAAATTAAACATTCAAGATTTTGCAGACCAGTGCTATAGAGTACAAAGGACATAAAGCTCTTTTCTTGTCAATGGGACAATAATTAAATGTTGAAGACATACCAGTTCCAGAAGAGCCTCAAGTACATTAGCATATAGAAGTAATGTCATGTGGAAAATGTCTAGGAAACATAAACAAAAGATTGTTGATGAAGATTCTCAGTCATCCAGGCAGAATTGTCTGGAAGTTGAGTGACAAATGGGCTTATTTTCCTGTCGATTTGAAACATTTTGCTGCTTATCCAAGTAGCTTCTTCAGTCTGAACAAGTTGGTTAGGGGAATCTGAGTAGGCAGAAAGTCGTTGGAATGTACCAGCTTCTAAAATTCTTAGGGGTCATTAAGTGTGGCCTCTCTGATAAAACTGTGAAGTGGTCTTGAACTTTCTGGAGACTGATAACACAGCAGCATAAAAAATGGGGGACAGATTGTTTTTGAGGCCACCACCTCTATTGCGGGAAGGATTTTCCACTTTGGCATAAATGGATTCCTTCACTCCTTTCTTTGCCCAAAAGAAGATAAATCTTTTGTCCTCAAAAGAGGGTCCCTTTTTCTTTTAAATGAGGGTATACTGCTGATTCTGGTCCCATGGTGGTGTTTCTTCTGCGCTGGGTCATCCTCTTGTGTAAAGGCTTCTCCAGTGTAGAGCTCTCAACACTCCTCACTGCATCAAACTGCATACACTACATTGTTCTTATGTTTCTGTGTCCATCATAACAAAAATAAGAAAGAAATATAAGAAGAGCAATATAGAGTATGCAGTTCGATGCAGTGAGAAGTGTTCAGAGCTTTAAATTGGAGAAATGGTTTCAGAGAGGAGTGACGGAATCTGTTTATGCCAAAGTGGAAAATCCTTCCCGCAATAGAGGTGGTGGCCTCAAAAACAACCTGTCTCCCATTTTTTATGCTGCTCTATTATCAGTCCCTGGGAAGTTCAAGACCACATCCTCTAATCAACTTGTTCAGACTGAAGAAGCTTCTTGGATAACCAGCAAAAGTTTTCAAATCGACAGGAAAATAAATCCAGTTGCCATTACTCAACTTCCAGATAAACAAAAGATTTCCAGGTAACTATGAAACTGACATTTGTAAAGAAAAACAGTTTCATGCTACAACTACCTAGGTTCCTATTCTATTAGTCAATGAACATGAAAAGAAAAAAATGTTTTTTGATGTTGGGAAAAATTGGACAACTGAAATCCTCAATGATCTGGAAGTTCTTTGAGAAAAGTGACATCATGATTAAGCACATTGGACTAACCTATAATATGGCTTGTTTAGTTCTGGTTTGTGTGTTGTGTTAGCTCAGCTATTTTAGTATATAAAGCAAGGGTTGCCTATTACCATAGTATAGGAACTAGCTAATTATGGTTTATCATGGGTTAATGCACTTTGTGAATAGGACAGTGTTCCTATTCACTTCACAATAATAATGAAATGATTGAAATAGTTGATGTTCAGATAAGGTGGTACCTCTCCAATTGCATTGCTGCTGGCTTATTTGTCCTTAGTTTGTTCAAATAACTAGGCTGTAGAATCTTTGAAAAAGCCCAGGTTTTGATTTAAGTACATTTCAAATACCTTGTTTTTATGCTTCTACAAATCCCTTCCTCTTTTCAGGACTAATTTTTAATCTCATTCATTTTTGTTAAGGGATTGTGGCCTTTTCCTTTCCAATCATAAGACATTTCAGATCCTTTCTCTGTTCCCTGGAATTTTCCTCTTCTTTGTTCCATGCTTTTCAATTAGTGTAATAACTGCTTCCTTCACACATTTTATTTAGTCATATTTCAAAGGCTAGATCTTCCCCATAGTCTATAATTATGCAAACTTAGTTTGACATCATTTCTCCAAATGAATTACCATTCCTTGAAGTCAGGCGCTTGAAAAATGAAAATATTGAACAATTAATTTAAAATTTTAGTTTGTGAAACCTAAACTATGTAACTTAGAATGGATCATTAGAGAACAGTTTTTCCAATTTTAAAATGTTATAAATAACTGAGAATTTGAGCAAAATAGCTTCAGTGGGATAGAACTATTCAGGCTATATTGAAAAATGAATGAAAGGCACACAAACTAGAAATGTTTCACTCTACAATGAGAGTTCTTCTCAGGTAATCCTATATAGATTCAGTTTTGTTCATTTATATGTAGTCATCAAATCAATTTAACAAAAGAATAGTCCTTTAGTATAAATGCAATAAGGTTAGCAGTTTAGCAAATAACTTGTTCAGAGAATATTGAAAGATAGAGGAACTCTATAAAGCCATGGAGTACTATAAAGTAGCCATGGCATCTTGCACCATAAGTCCCAGGATCCTCCCTTTTCAAAAGTCTCTGCATGCACTGAAGTGACTTTTTATACATCACCACCCCTTGTCAAGAGGGTACTGCATTGATTTGTTGGGTACTCTTGGTACTCTGTGAACTTGTTGTTTTCTTGTAGTCAGATTATTACCAAACTAAATAACATCAGTGCAGGAGTGTGCAGAGTGTGATGACTGTTTATATGCACATAATTAGAAGTTCTTGACTTATGATTCTTTGTTAATGATGTTTCAAAGTTATGATGGTAGTAAAAGTGACTTACGACCCAGCCTCAAGGTTATAACTTTTGCACCATCCCTGCAGTCACATGATTACAATTTGGTGCTTGGCAACTGGCTAACATTTACAATGGTAGCAGCATTTTCCCAACTGACTTCCAACAAAATCAAATGGGGAAGACAGATTCACTTAACAACTTCATGATTAACAACCATGTGATTCACTTAATAACTGTGATAAAATTATTTTCAGTTATGTGATGATCCATTTAACACCACATCCTTAGCAACCAAAATTCCAGTCCTAACCATGGTCATAAATTGAGGATTACCTGTAGTAGTTTCCTCAGCCAGGTGGTAGAGATAGGGGTCCTTGACTGTTTATTTGGTGCTGTTAATCTGGGAGGTGGGGAAAAAAGCAATACTCCAACAAGAAACCATCAAGAGAACACCGCATGATGCTACCTAGCTTGGTTATGAAATGTTTACAAGGAAACAACCAAGCAACTAAAATCCCACAATTCAACCCTGAATTATAGATATTTTTTCTATTAAAGGATATCGATTTGCATACAATTTTATAATGTAACGTGCATTTTAGACATGTAGAAATGTTTATGATAAAAGGATTGTAATCATTTGAATAGAAATACACTATACATAATTAAGAATGACTTACAATGCAATTCTTTCCAGCTGAATTGATTACCCTCCTAATAGATGAGACCTTCTAACAGAGGACTATCCTCTGATAGATTTTTAAAGAGAGAATTCTATTTGGTAAGCTAGTATACCTAGATATCTTAGCATAAAGGGAGTTTATATTTTCCCATTCAAAACCTGGTCACATATCATACTAAGCTGCAACGTGTGATATGTTTGGTTTCAGTTGAGCACAGGATAGGCATGTTCACAAACTTCTTTTGAATGGAGCCAGTTTGGAGTGTATGAGGGGGCACACTCACAAAATGATTCCGTAAGACAGTTTACAAAAAATACATGGCCTATCACAATAATAATAGTAGTATATCGGTAATAAGTCACTGCAATATCAGTGGGAGCATCGAGATATTACACAAAGAAATACTATAAGAGAGGTTTTTGCTTTGTCGTATGACTTCCTATTTATTTTTATTAAAGGAACTTAATTTTATTAATCTTTTAAAAAAAGCAAATGGAGGGATGCCACATTGTCTGTCCATGATCTAGCATAAAGAGTGTGAATCCTGGGCATGTATTGGCTTTTTTATTGATTAAAGAAAATTGTATAGCAGGCATGTCAAACTGCTGGCCCACGGGCCGGATGTGTCACACCGAAACCATGCCCACCCCATTGCCGGCAATGGAGGAAAAGTCGCAATATGTCGGGCGACGTCATGTGACGTCACGAGTTTGACATGCCTGTTGTATACTCTTCCATAACTATCTATGATTGGTTAGTGTAACTTCTGAAGAATCTTTAAAGCATAAGAATTCAGTTTTGTTGTATTGGTGATTATATTGCTTAGAAATGTCTGCAAATCATGGTTAAAAAACTCAAGATGGCAGTGGCAGCAGTGTGATTGAAGCTCTGCCTTTTTTTAATGTATATTTTAGGGGCATAAAATACTGTATTTTGATCACACTGTTGTGACACATCATCTTGACTTTTTTTTATTATACCCAGCAGGTATCCCTATTTTGCTAGAGGATCTTCTCTCAAGGACACTAATGGCCTTTTCTTAGTTATCCGTTAGTGCTATCCAACAGTCTTTGTATCAGCAGAAAATTATGCTACTATGGCCTCTCCTAGCCCATATGGTTGTCTATATATAACCATAAGGATATTAAAATTATGAAATGTGTTTCCAGGGTGCGTTCTGCTCTTGTACTTCTGTGTCAGCTCTTAAGAGGTAAGCCAGACTAGAAAACAGACTCCAAAAGTAATACTGGAGCTCTATTATTGATGCAGGATATAGTAACACAATCTTAAAAGTCTGAGTGTGTTTTCTATTCCTTTGCTTTTATATCCCAGGACATTAAGGGAGTGCTAATATAAGTTTCTTCATAACATTTTTCTTTGTTTTCAAGTTTACCAAATGTTTGTATACATTTTATTTGATTTATAAGTTCATTTTAATCAAGAACAGTGTAGAACAAATGAATTAACAAATGTTTAAAACTAGAGGAGGAAGGTATAGGTTGTTGAGACTGTCTCTACACTTTATACAAGGTCATCTTTTTGACTTTCTACCTTATGTCCCAACTGTGTAAGGGCAGAATTTATGTTATGATGTCACAATCCACATTTTACCAATTAGCTTCTCCTATGGTCACTTAGAGCTGGTCCCATCGCCATTTCCTATTCTGCCTTTAGTACCTCTCCTAGTTATTGTCAACCATTGAATTGCCATCTAAGGCAATGGATAACAAAGCCTAACAAATTGTACACCCCTTGCAGTGGCTGTTCAGTGGAGTTGGAATAAAGAGGTGGCACAGGTGAGTATTGGGGTAATACTTCTTCAATGCTAGTAACAGCGAAGGAGAAATTAAAGCCTGAAACCTGTCTCACTCATGGGCTGGGAACAAGACAATGGCAACATTGAAGAGACATGACAGGAGAGAAAAAGATATTGCCAAGGCATGCTTGTACTGTGTTAGGAAAAAATGGTGATATGGTCTTAATCATTTAGTTTTGTGCCAATAGAGTAATCCCATTTCATACAAACTGTGATGAGATTGATCAATCAATATTCTTCACCCAGTAGGGTGAAGAAATGTGAAATAGGTGATGTTGTGACAGGTATGAAGAAATGTGAAATAAGTGATGTTGTGACAGGTATTAGGACCAGCCAATTAATACTCTTCCCAGCTGGCTTCTGGAAGCTGGAAAAACTAGTTCTCCCTAGTCTTCATTAATCATGAAATCGTAATTCCATTGTAGGTAAATGCACATTTCCAAGTACATTTCCCCCAAGTAATGTCTTCTGGTTGTTGTTGTTGTTGTTGCTGTTATTGTTATTATTTTGACAATATTGAGACCTTCCCATCCAATGGAAGCAGTAATTGTGCAATGATAAAAACTGGAAGAGAGTTTCATATTCATCAGTAATAATGGTTTATTTGTAATACATAAATAAGATAATTATGTTTTTTGACAATCCTTGTCAAATTCTTAATCTCTATGTTAATTCTTAACATGTATGACATTACCAGTAACAAACAATTATTCTGGTAATACTAATAATAGCTACTTATATCCTATTTCTGATAATAATGAATAAAAGGTTAAAAGCCCCTTAGTCAGGCTTTATTTATTTCATATGGCATAACAGAATATAACTGTTGTTTTTATTTTTGATACTCATGCTGCTGCTTCTTGCTGGGAGATTTTTGTGAGGTCCAGCAGCCAGAATGTGTAGACTATTTAGCCATGACAAAATCACATCCCTTTGGCGGTTAGTCTACATTGCACCCCTTAGTCATTAAGTGATTCCTTATGACTTCAATAGTACATTTATATAGAGCTTGGGGGGTAGTTGTTTTGTTTTGCAGCAATATAATATACCATTGTTTTACTTCCAATCTAGCAATGGAACTTTGTCATAGTTTAAGTTAGTTTCAAATACTAAAGCAAGTTCCTATAAATGTAAATTTGGGGAAAACAGTCATATAAACTCCATTCACCTTTTATTAGCATAAGGAAAGAGTAATGCACAGTAAGAATTTGAACACTATAGGTGTAGAAGGTGAAGCATTTTTATATTATTTGTCTTCTTTCTTATCTAATATAAATGATATTCTCTTTATTTAAATAAATATTCTTGGATAATATTATACTTAACATTACCCTATCAGCATGCATATAAAACATATTAAAGATAAAAATTACAGTAACTAATGTTGACTCACAATAAAAACATATAGATTTGTGATTAACAAATGTAATAATGCAGGTGTTCCAGATAGCAGTGAAATGTATAGATCCCAGATACTTATACCCAGACATATTAGTCAACTGGTCTTAAGGAAGTAAGTTGTTTAATAAGCAAGGACGACCTTGCTGCCATAGGATGGTCATGAAGACATTAACACATCCTGCTAAATGGTTGAAATTACCAGTGAAACCCTCTTACAGCAAAGGCCTTTACTTCTCCAATCCTTTAATCTCTCTTTTTTATTGGCTTCCAATCCTTTAATCTCTTTTATTTACTATTTAAGATATTTCCAACCAGTTTCATTCAGCAAAATAAATGCACCAAATTCTAACAGGGGAGACCAGTTCCTAATGATTGGTGAAGCTCAATGTTCTAAAATCATTTCCAATTCAAAGATCCCATTTAGGGGTAATGATGGGGGCTCAGGATTAATTGCTCTTTCAGAGAGCTGATAGCCTTAGGCAAACCCTCAGGCCATTAACACTTGCAGGTCATATTATACCCAAAGGAAAAGCACCAGAGTCAAGTTCATTGTTCCTCTTACAGGTTCTTGAAGAAGAAAGAGATACCAGAATGTTTATATCTTTTTTCCCCCTCACTTTCAGTTTCCTGAGGATGTTGGATGACTGTTAGCAATCCTGTATATTTTACCACAGAAGCAGAGATTAAAGACATATGCTCTTCTTACATTTGATACAATAGATACAGTAAATGGGATTTTAACAATGCACTGGCAGAGGAGCCATCTGAGCTTCTCAACAATAATAATATAGCCATACAAAACAGGAGAGAAAAGTATTTTTTTCTATAAAAGTCATATTGTCCTATTCAATCTTTCCCAGAATAAGCTTCCAGATACATTATGTATGATGTTCACAACTCTTAACCATTTATGGGAGACATAATTAACACATCTCTAAAGCACCAATTTGGATGTTTATTGTTATTCATTTCTCCTTTCCTGCCATCATGGTTCAATTTGTTATTTTTTAACAAACTCCACTGAAATTGGAAACGAGTAAGTTCTGATTATGTAACTTATTAATATAATCCTTTGAAATACTGATTACATACATTTATCACCCATATGCTTGCTCAGTTATTTTAAACCAGTTGTTGTTCAGTCGCTAAGTCGTTTGATTCTTTACTAACCCATTGACCATATCATGCCAGGCCCCCTGTCCTCCACTGTCACCTAGTTTGCCCAAATTTGCATTCATTGTGTCAATAACACTGTCTAACTATCTCCTGCTGCCATCCCCTTGTCCTTTTTTCAAACATTAGAGTCTTTTCCAAAGAGTCCTCTCTTCTCCTTTGATGGGCAAGATATTTGAGCTTCAACTTCACTATCTGTCTTTCCAAAGAACAGTCAAGGTTGATTTCCTTTAAGGTTGACTAATTTTGCAGTCCAAGGGACTCTCAAGAGTCTTCTCCAACACCAAAATTTGAAAGCATTTTAAACAGTAGACACACACACACACACACACACACACACACACACACATATTCTCTTCTCACCCTTATGTGTGGTCTGTGTCTTCCTCAATCTTGGGTCTTCCACCAGAGAACTGGGAGTTTGAGGGTTCTTCACAGGATCTTAGCTCTTCCTAGCACTGCACTCATTGGACAGAGAGCTCTGATGTCATTCCTGGGATCCGTTGGAGCCACTCTCCCAGCTTAGGAGGCACAGCCTCAATGCTCCTATCACTAGTGGGACTACTTTGGCCTTTCTTTCCACATCTCCTGTTCCTTCTTCAGGCCATGGTATTTCTCCAGTTTCTCATACTCCTTCCTGATGTTGTTGTCTCTTGACACTGTTACCAACACTGCTTAAATTTGCTTAAATGACCATGGTATTTTCTTTATGATTGTGGCATTTGCTTAATGACTGCCACAAAAAAAGGTTATAAAATCAGGTCCCATCATGTGATGACCCTCTTTATGACTATCATAATTTATTATCATAATGGGTAAGCATCATTACATTATAGGCCTATATATACATACTTACACACAAATGAAGGCAAATATAAGTGTCCCAAGATAGTATTGCAGGATACAATCTGAGTCAGTCACTGGGACCAGGAGTTTAATCTTCTGAGCTTTTTGGATATATGCTAGAGCCCATCCTCAGGAATTTCTCTCTAGCAGAGTGTGTGCTTTTGGTTATTCTGTGTGTGGTATTTATATGGTCCTTGATTGTGTGTGGCTTTTTCTTTGTTTATTGGGGTGTTGATGGGTTGTTGATGGGGTGATACTTACACACACTCACACACACACATGCAAACACACATACACATATAAGGACAATTTCTGTGGTATACATTTTGTTCATATGTAGAACAAGCCTATGAATGAATTACTGCTGGGTAAACATGTCTGATTTAGCTGCCAGTGATGTTTCTTCCTTCATCCATTTTAGGAAAATGGTGTGCATAAAGAAACCTACCGGTGAAGGGGAGAACCTCATTCCATTAGAAATTTATATGTCCTATAATGGGGCTGCAAAAATACACATTCTCAGAAAATGGCAACAAAAGGGTACAGAAAATTGAACTCTTATTTCCATCTACTGGTCATTCAGATTTTTGCAACTCACTATGGGAGCCATTGTATTTGCTAATGATTAAACTTTCTGAAGAAAAAAAAAAGCTTGCCTTGCTGGAATGTGATTATCCACATTACCTATCCCATCTCACTCCAAGGATTGAATCAAGAAATGAGAATTATTCTTTTTTGGAGTTGAAGAGGCAATTGTGAATTTTAAGTCCAAGGCCAGCCTTAAAGCTGCATAAAACTAAGCCCTGATCGGAAATCAGAAAGACTTAAAGATTTTAAAAGTTCAGAGATATAGCACAAAAAGATTATAAAAGGGAAAGCTGAAGAATAACAAAGGAAGAAAGAAAAAAAAGGTATCTAAAGAAGCAAATTTCATCTTTCTTTGCAGTAGTTACAAACACAACAATTTCCTTCTCCACCCTCCCATATTATATATCATAGTTCCCTTCTTCCAAAGAAGCTAAATATTTGGAAGATTCCTCTCCATAATACCAGCAAGTGGTCTCCTTTTTGGACAATCCAAAATTCAGATTTTTATCAGTTCTCTGTAAAATTATTCCCATGGGAAAGAAGAGTTCACACAGAATTCTTTAAAAGATCTCTCTTTAAGTACAATAATATTTGTCCTGCTGAGCTTGTTAAAAATATACATAATATGTATACAGTGACCATATGTCCTTTATTACAAAGGACTGTTGTCCATTTCAGGAAGCTGTCCTTTATTTTATTATATTTAATTATTTATTTTCTTGGACTTGCTCTTGAATTTTCCCTTGTGAACAAAGTTATAAGCAACTAAAAAATATTCTTATGAACCTCTTCCACATTTGCCCATTTTTCAAGTCTTTATTTTTTTTTAAGAAAATATGATCACTGTAAATATGTATGGACAACACCTAAAAATGGAAAGAAGAATGGAGATATTTTTCTTTTGGCCCTTCCCACCCAATATTCTTCCTCTATTTTGCTATAAATGACCAACATGACTAACTCTCTGAGACTGCTAAAGAAAAGATTGTGAATTACTCATGAAGAAATTAGTCCTAAAATAATGTTCATTAGATTTAATTAGGTTGCAAATGTTTTGTTACAGATCTCTTATTGGGCTTATTTTTTTAACATATTGGATTTGGAGTTCAAAACAAAATTTATGGAATGTTCCAAACATTTGAAAGGTTTTTAAAAGTACAAATGCATTAAAAATAATTAAACAAACAGAAGCACAGGGTAATCTGTAAATAAACACATTTGGAGATAAGTAATGAAAGCATGTGCACCATAAAGTTAATTTATACATAAAAACACAAACCCATGCACATTTTAGGCATACCAACTAATGAACAAAATGAACATAGTTGCAATAGCTCTCACAGAGAATTGACTGCTTTTTATTCCTCTGTTAATTGACTAAAAGGATTTGCAAATGCTGAATGGAAATCTTTGGCATCAATATTTAATAAAGGACTGTAATAAGATGCTAATCATTTTATAAGATTAAGTAGATAAATGTGAGAAGATGATTTAGTGCACAACTGCTGATTCCCAGAAAGTGCTAATTAAATCCTGAACCAACATAAACCAAAGTTAAAAAACAGGTTCAAATTGAAGGGAAAAAAACAGTACTGGTTTATTACCAAAATAGGCTTTTTGTTATATATTTGTAGGCTTGAGGAAAGAAAAATAGAAAGTTGAAGAGAGTCTAATCTATAATCTAAGTCATTACTGAATAATCTGAAGAACAGTACACTCCAAGACAATAAAAGAGTACATCACTGACTAGTACAACCAACCCTAACTTAACTAACCCTCCAAAGCACTAAGGATTTTAAGTTTATTATTGTTAGTTGCACAGATATTTAGACTGGATTTCGCATTTTTGTTCATCTATCAAGCTCTTCCTATGGACCTGGGGTAGGGAGACGTTGTTTAATAATAGAGTAGAACTATGAGTTCCAGTCCCATCTGAGATACATGACAACTGGCTGGGTGACTTTGAGCCTGCCTTTCAGCCAATTCACTTTGCAGGGTTGCTGCTGCGGGAAAATAGGAGAAAGTGGTAGTATCCGATATGTTCATCATCTTCAGTTATTTATAAAAGTAATAATGAGATTTAAAAAAATCAGTGCAGCATACAATGTTAATTAAAAATGAAATATAGACAAAAATGTCAAAAACATCAATAAATTAAAAATGTAAAATATAGACATAAGTAGGATAGCTGATGGAATTAAGGACATATTTGTGCACATATACATCTCTTTTCAATTTCCTAAAAATTATTGTCAATTTGTGTTGAACCATTTTTTCTATATGATATGTATCACCCCAGAACATAACTATTTTCATATCCCAACTGAGTCAATACCAGCAAATTGTGGTATAGTTAGTAGGACATTCTTTCCAACTAATGAAGACAAGGTAGCCCTAGGTATTAAAAGGGCATTTCCTTAAAGAATCTGTCCCAAGTTATTTAGAGTTTTGTTCATCATTGAGTTACTTATAAAGTAATAAAGGTGGGATAAATATATAATAATAAATAAAATAAAAAACTCAGACAAAACAGCTCTATTACTAATTGTCAGATACTACAAGTCTCTTTGTAAATAGCTAGAGAGTTCACTGAATAACTGAAATGCAAACTTCAGCATTAGCTTTAATCATCAGATCACCCTCAAAGAGAAGCTTATATAGAGCTACAGAGATCAAACATTCTGCGTGTAGTTTGCAGTGAAACAATTTGACTTACCCTTCTGGATAAAGCTGCATATTGTAGCACATTAACTTTTTCTCTCACATTTCTCACCTCTTAGCAACCTCCAAATTTTGTAATTATTGTTTGGTATTCCCCCCCTCCCACCACCACCAAAATATTCAAATCTCAAAAAACTATTTCTTGATTCTGGAAAGTATACTTTAAAAAAACTAACAGACTGTCCTCAATATAGCTACATCAGAATTAGAGCAATTTTTTTTTTAGTGTTCCTTGGAAACTTCTGTTGCCAGAATGATAAATTTTGCATATCCCAATTTTGTAATCTCAATTCAGAAAGCATACCAGTTTATTCTTTGAGATAAAGATAAAAGGCCTTTAGAAAGAAATACTTCAAGAGAAAATGTATTTAGAAATATAAATATATACCATGATAATACGGTATAGCTTAGAATATGTCTTTAAATACAACTGGGAAGCTGATTATTATTTAATCTGAGACTAATGCTGAAATGGGACAGAATGAATTTAGGAATAAACACATGGGAAATTGACAGGAAAGAAAATTGACATATCCATTCATTAATGATACTGGAACAGCAGAAAATGTGTATTTAGTAAAACTAAATAGGCTTAGATCCAGACATGATGTAATTTATAAATTGTTGTTAGAAAACTCAGAACCATTTCCCCATTTTCTGTCAATAAAGTCCCAGTGATTTTAATGGAAATTTCAATTAATCCCTAGAAAGGGTTCCTTACTGTCTGTCCAGTGTGAACCTAAACTACATTTTACCTACAGGTATGGCACAAAATCATTATGGGTAATTTAACAAAATGTAATAGTGTCAGGACATTAATTTTAAATAGCTATTTATAATATGGTGCTTGCAGCATACTTGGCTAGAGGCAGTATGCTCCCATCCATTGTGAAATTATTAATTCTCATTAAACTATAATGTTCTATTTTGAAGGAGGAGAACTAATTAACAGTTCTTCACTTAAATTAAGTTTTGCTTCTTTTGATCAGTCCAGTTAATTTCCTACTTTGTTGAGCCAAATAAACTATATGTAGCTGTATCAGTGCAAAATATATTCTGTGTACAGTGTCATTGTAACTTCAAATTGTCCCTAAATGAATGGTTATATATGGAAGACTATCTGTATTTTCTTTTTTATTGAAGAGGATCTAAGTGCTTGTAAGAAACAAGTAATTCTAGCTTAATCCCACAAGTGCTGTTCCTCAAGAGATCATATCAATGCAGCTTCTTTATTGACTAGTATATGGGCAAGTATGCCTTATGCCAGAGGTCCCAACCTATGGGCTGCAGCTCACTACTGGGCCATGGCCTCTTGGCCACCAGGCTGCGTGAGTAGCTGGGCAGTGCACGCGCATGTGCACGTGCTCACCTCCCATCGTGCCACCGTTGCCGCGAGTGTTGTGTTTCACTATCAATAAGATCCAAAGGGAATAGCTCTGACAGTCCGAACAGCTCTGACTGTTATTCAATTTACCCCATTCAAGAATTCTTATATAGAAATAAGATTCAAGACCATTCACTAAATAGATATTCTATCCATTAGGGGCACTTCCAAAGCACTTCTATGTGTATATGCACTTGTATGTTTGTGTAAAGGGAAGCATGTGAACTGTTTTACACAATGCCTTATATGGGCTGCACTTGAATACTCTGGAAGTAGACTACAGTTCTCAAAATGAAAACATATAGTCAAGGATATATGTTGCATTGTATCATACTGTTATAAAAACTTGCTCAGTCTTATGCAGTGGTGGGATTTAAATATGTGAACAACCAGTTGTCTGTGTGGATGGCACTTCCGGAAGTCCATTCTGGGCCTGGGCAACAAAAAATTAGCTACCGGTTCTGCCAAATTGGTGCGAACTGGCTGAATCCCACCACTGGTCTTATGTATTACATTTCCATTGTAGTACATTGAAGTAATTTTCAAGTTTGCCATCCCTTTTTCTTCTATTATGGAATTCAAACAGTATGCTTAAGAGTAGACATGATAACACAGAAAAGACTTTTTTTTAAAAAGCTGTTTCTGTCTGGCCCAACATTTTAATGCCTTCCTTATCAGGAAACAGTCAATATATTATTGATTTCTGTTTTTTTCAGTTCATAGGATGGGCTTTCATGAATTCAGCTTACCTAATGATGAAGAGCATTCTCTCATCATGATCTTTTTACTGTAAATATAGATACTCTGACTTATCTTCAGCTCCTCTATTTGCTTCTATTAGAATAGACAGCTACAGACTGCCTCCAGTTTGGCAAAGGACTGAAGCAAGGCTGTACACTCTCTCCATCCTATATGCTGAGCAGTTACTAAATGAACTGTTGTAAATCAATGACTACCTGTATTCCATTTTGTGTATTCTGGAATAAGAGATCACTTTTCCTGATATTCTATATGACCTTCTTTTTGATATTTTGGAGTGTATTATTATATCCCCTCTCAGTCATATTTTCTGAAGTATGTAGGATCAGCTTTCCCCCTTTTTCATTTCTCTGTCTCTAAGCCCTAATTTTGTCTTTCAAAGACTTCCTAAAGGTTGGGAGAGCATCTGCTTTGTTTGTGACATTTCTCAGATTATTTAAGGAAGGCTGGAAAAGTTGAAAAATATCTGGAAAAGAACTATTAATCCATCTGGGCAAAATTGGATTAAATAAAGTAAGTCCTAAAGCCTCTCTAGAGTAGATAAATTCAAATTGTCTGGCCTATTTTTTCTCTCTCTTTTTGATGGTAGGTGAAATAGTAAAGACTGAAATTGGTATCTTGCACCTTGCAATAGTTTTTTAAAGATCCATTTTATCCCTTAAAAATCCTAGATTGCTAAAAATTAGGCTTTCTCCATTGGGGTGAACATTAAAGTGCAATGTGGGTATTTTAAATCAACGGTCCACAATCCTGGTCTGTGGCCCAGTGCCAGGTCATGACCTATTGGCAACCGGGCTGCACAAGCGGCAGGTGAGCAGGCAAGCATGCAATGTTGTATTTGTGCAAGCGGCACGTGCTCAAATCCATCTCCTCTCCCTACCCCGCTGCCATTGCTATTGGTCTGCAGAGCCCGAAAGGTTGAGGACCACTGCTTTAAATCACCACAATGAGTTTCTTAAACCCTCCCCCCCATCAAATTTTAAAATGGCATCACTGAACTCCTTCTCTAGGCAGCTCTGAGTTTGGCTTCCAGGCCTAAAAAGGGTACTTTCCCCTAGGTTAGATAAGTCTTGGTTTAGTATAAATCATCTGCCTTCTACAACATGTATTACAAATTGCAGATGTTTTCTTGACAATCCATCAGTCTGGAAAAAAATGTAGTATGGAAGAAAAGCTGTATTCTTGGTGTGACTCAAATGCACAGCAGATGCTACAGCAGTCTTAATAAAACCCACATTATGATCTGCTGGTTGCATTAACAACCGCTGCACTCTCATCTCCCTGCAAGGAAGAGGTCAGAAGCCCTTTTATTCAACTGTAAAACATTAACCTATACTCAATAACAGAGCGAATGCATTTCACGGGCATAAGAGTTAATTATCCTTCATAGTCTTGAGAACAAGTGGCAGTTCATGTAAGTGTAATAGATACATGTAAATCAACACACAGTTCACACGGGGGCGGGGGGGGGAAGGAGAGCATTAAAGAACTATTTGCATAACATACTCCTTCACCTGAACAGATGCATTGTATAGATTAAAAGATTATGTTTACTTAACAAGCTAACATCTCTGGGGTAATCCTATTCTTTATGTGAACCAGACACCCAGAAAAATATTGCCTCACCCATATAAAATTATACCAGTCTCCAAAATCTGAGCTCAAATTTCATCTCTTTAGGCTATTTTAAGGGTTAAGCTGACAAAGGGGTGAGGAATTTTTGTAACCTGCACTTTTTTATTCAGAATGGCTCAAAATTCTCTGTGTTAGTATAATTTTCCAGCTTAGATCCTTCTATAACCCAAACAAGACCATCCATATTTAAGATAGAGAGATTGCCAGATATTTGAGGCAGAATCATCAAAGCTTGGACAAGGAACCAAAACTTTTTTGGGAGATGGGAAGATGGAAACTAATAGAACAAAGAAAATACCCAAAATATCCCAATGAAAATTGAACATCTATGAAACATTAACTAACCGTAATGGGTTGCAAGCAGAATGGCTGAAAATGCTATGTTCCAGGAAAGGGATGTATCCTATAAGAGAACAAGGTTGACTGAGGTTTGTCACCCAATGAAATTGTGCTTTTGCTGTCTACCAATTTGCTAAGCTCTGTTAGTAAGACATCAGTAGCAGCTACTGGAAACTGGTGATTTTTATTTTTTTTTGTCATTATACCTATTTTAGGTCTTATATGATTTATTTTCATCATTTCCTCACTCAAAATGGTAGGAAATTATGTTGTCAGGTTTCAGTACTCATGGCCAATGAGGATTCCAAGGGCAAGAAAAATGGATTATGGGTTGCTCAGCTTTGCTATAGAGACTTTTCTACAATTGTTTTTTAAGTTTCTTTTATTGTGCTGCATCATAGAAGAAAAGCAGGCTGCTTAGATTATGCATTATGAACTTCTATTGTGCTATACAATCTTTGCTGCAATTCACACTTGTATACTTTGTATACTGCTGTGTGTTCATATGTGTGGATATATATAACCAAAGAAAACCAAAGAAAGCTCAGTGGGAAACTCTAGATTTATGTGGTGGAGTGTGGCAATGGTCTTGCACTCACATTATTCTGTTACAACCTGGATGTTTGTCATTAGGATCTAGTAAGGTTATCACATGTCCAGCAAAAGGAGAACATCTCCTCTTTTTTGTTTTCATGTCCTCCATCCAGCAGACATAGTCTTAAAATGAAATGGTTTTTGGCACGACTGTCTTGCTTTGTTTTTTAAAAATGTGGACTGTTTTCACAATAGTAATCATTCAAACTTTTATAGATTGTGACCTTGTAGATTGTCTGCAAACTCTACAGCCAAAGTTTATGTTATTTATTTCCTGATTCTAGCAATTGGCTTCGATTCAGCCCCTCCAGATCTATGATCACTGTATTCTGTAGATTGCATGATTCATCATATGCTTCTATGGTGAAATTGATAAAGTGCATTGTGCTTGATTTTATACCACTAGCATATGTTCTTGAAAATAAAGATTTGTTGGAAAAATATTGCAATAAAAAACACACTTTCTATTGCTGGAAAAAATAATTTCATATACATGTATTTTTGTTATTGAAGCCAAGAAATTTAAATAGTTAGTTGATCCTCCTTTACCCCCATTTTTCCTCCTTTCCAACTATCTCTATCCTCCTTTGCCTGTTCAATATTTCATAACCCTACACTAGGATAGAAACCAGCATTATATGGAAATATCCAAGATCCTCAGAACCATGCTAGCAGCTCTCTAGAAATTAGAGAGTCATATGAATTAGATCTCAAACAACATGAAAGTCAATGCTGGATTTAGAATTAACACGACACTAAATTTTCTATGGCTCTGGTGATCGAAGACACCTGGGTCAAGGCCAACGTCTGCTGCACACATGAAAGATAAAAAGCAGCTTATAGAACGACAACATAAATAAAGAGAGCGATGCAATACCATTTTTATGAACAAATTTAATTTGCCTTAATGAGTTCTGCCTCATTATTCTGAACTGACCAAAATGTGGTACTCTCAAACGGTTAGTTTTCTGTATTGCTTTCTGCCTTTCTTCTGATGGTCCTAATATCCTGGTTGCCTTTCCATGGAGCAATCCCATAGACTGCTGTCCAGATTAGTTGAGGGCGAGTCCTTTTCTCTGATTACAAACCTACCAAAGAAACCCTTTGGCCTCCATAATCAGGGGCACAGGAACTGCATGCCAGAGCAAGAAACAGCAGAAATTCTTTCAGTAGAATTTCTAATATAATTTATCTTTATATCCAGCTTGTCTACAACATTGGTGGGAGTGATTTTTAAACATCCTATCTAGGGTTTTGTTTTAAATTTTTAGAGGAATAGAGGAATAGTGATTGTGCTGAAGGTACTTTGCAATTAGGTATTTCATTGTATTATATGCTGTTATCTGCATTTACGTTGCATACTACTTTCAGCAGAAAACTCAATAACATTCTAACAATAACAATAATTATTTGGGCCTCCAAAAATATTAGTGATGATCATGATTACCCTACTCTCACAATATAGATGTTGTAATTTCCTGCTACCCAGCACCTCCCTGCTGGCTGGAAATTAGTTAGTTAGTTAACTAGTTTATCAATTATATATTACTTCCTCTGTCAGAAAAAAGATATTTCAAAGCAGTAACCTTGGGAATGTGTGCATTTGTCCAGGTCTCCATCTCCACAATTTTCTTGGCCATCTTATTTTCAATAAAAATGAAGAGAAGCAAAATTCTGGTTATGAATTTGAAGCAACAACTCCATATATGTGGTTATAGATTTTACCTCTTATCTTGTTCATTGCCCATGCCCACTATTAAGTTAAGCATTATCCATCTTCCCTTGAATTGGCAGAAAACCTACTGACATGAAATGTGTCTTCCCTTTGAATCATCTTCCATGTATATTTCTATTCCCCTGTCTGTTTCAAGTCATTACAATCATCTGGCTTGTCTTCAAAGAATAAGTAATAAATATTATATACAAATCAAGATTGTCCTGGTATTAGAATAATGAGGAAATGCTATTTTAATAATATAGTACAGCTACATATGACAAGACTATCTCATCCAAATGCTGTGAAATTGTTGAAGGCAATGTTATAGGGGCTGGCAGAAATAATACGTTGCAATATGTTTGGGATGAGGTGTAGTGTAAATATGGAAAGGTGATTGATGGCTGAATAGTTTGTTCTAAGAAAGAACCTGAACCTGAAGTAAGCCTCCTATTTACCAAAGTCATCGTCACCACAATGTTTTCTTGGCTGACCTCCCCTGCATACTTTCCATATTGAAGGTTGTAATGATATGGCAGAGACTAATAGTTTGCTTACATAGGTTTGCTGTCTATATGGTCACATAGATAGGACTATTCCTGTGTCATTGCCTCTTCATAAATTATCAACATGATCACTTCATTCTACCTAATGGTAAATCAGCCCTGCAATTTTACATGTTTCTATATTGTATAGTTGCAACGACCTTCATCAACACACACACAAACACACACACACACACTCACACACAAACTCATTCCAGTATGCATTACATAGTAACATCAAACTAGTAACTGAAAATAGTATCTACACCCAGATCAAGGAATATGTTCCAGAAAAAGATCTTTTCACGGGGCTAGAAGACACAGTGAAAAAAACCATATGATTTTCTTGAAGAAAAGGTCCTGTCACACAAATCCATGCATTTCATTCTTGTGCAAAGGAGATATTGAAGACTTCAGAAATAGCTATATTTCAGTAGAAAGAAGATATTGTAAGATTATCTTGCAAGTGGAAATTGTATGGTTCTGCAAATAAATACCAAAATAGAATACTTTTTATGGGAAGGGCAACCTATTGCAAACTGAAAATGTATTAAATTTCATTTATGTCATTTGTACTAAGATTTTAAAATTGTTATCTTTGCTGAATATTTTAATAATAGTAATAATATTTCAGAATCACTTAATTCTATTCATTATTGATAGTCAAACCTTATGAATCAGCATAGTAAAAGTAGAAAGAAAATCGAGAGATTAGTATGAAGCATTTTGAATCTGATTCTAGCTCAAATTAAACAAAGAAGCTCTTTCTACATTATTTCAAAGGCTGTGTTATTAAATGTATATGATTAAATAACTTCATATTGTTAAGGAAATGTTCCATAAATACACAAATCAGGAGAAGATATATGTTGAATTGACTGATGTCCTTTTGGCATCAAATATTTTACTTTCTCAGACGTTTAACTGTTTTCATATTTTATATTGTTGCAGATGTTGAATTTCTGATAAGTTTATGAAGCTTTTGCTATATTACTTTTATTTCCTTTTTTATTTTATTGCGTTTTGTAAGAGCTGCATAATTTATCCTTCAATTATTCTGTATTGAAGGACAGGACGTAAGTATATCTAACAAAACAAATACAATTCATTTTTTTCTTGCTATGAATACATGATTGGCTAATGGTTAATGTTTGAGAGTCTTATGTTTTTTCTTAATTCAAATTAAATTTACAGATGACAGAAAACTAGATTTTGTTGTTGTTAGTTGCAAAGTCGTGTCCGACCCATCGCGACCCCATGGACAACGTTCCTCCAGGCCTTCGTGTCCTCTACCATCTTCTGGAGTCCATTTAAGCTCACGCCTACTGCTTCAGTGACTCCATCCAGCCACCTCATTCTCTGTCGTCCCCTTCTTCTATTGCCCTCAATCTTTCCCAGCATTAGGCTCTTCTCCAGTGAGTCCTTCCTTCTCATTAGGTGGCCAAAGTACTTGAGATTCAACTTCAGTATCTGGCCTTCTAAGGAGCAGTCAGGGTTGATCTCCTCTAGGACTGACCGGTTTGATCGCCTTGCAGTCCAAGGGACTCGCAGGAGTCTTCTCCAGCACCATAGTTCAAAGGCCTCAATTCTTTTGCGTTCAGCCTTTCTTATGGTCCAACTTTCACAGCCATACATTGCAACTGGGAAAACCATGGCCTTGAAAATATCATAGCTAATAAAGATATGATAGCTAATAAAGTATTAGAAAAAATAAAACTATTCCGAAACATTATAGAAATGGAATGAAAAAATAAAATGCAAAATTTTTCATCTTTTCTCATTGGAAGAGATGAAACATCTCTCTTCCAATGAAAATAGGTCATTCTATCATGCTCAAAAGTGGGCAAATGAAATAAATCAAGATTGTTTGATTACCTAACCAGGGCAATCAGCAGCAGCTGATTATCTAATGCTTACGTTGTCTTCACTAGTAGCCATATTGGGGTTGTCCTTTTAATTTCCCAGAAATCCCCTGAGGGATTTCACTACGTCAGCAATCTCTAAGGCTCCCAATATTATTATAGCTGGCAGATAAGTCCTCCAGAGCTGCTAATGGGAGAGTAGGCCCATCAGCCGTGTCTAAAAATACTTAAGAGTCAGAGCCAGAATTGGATGTGCCCACAGCTTTCTTAAGACTATACAAATAATTTGACATTTCTGTGAGAGAACAGCACACACTAGAACCTTGCTTTGTATACAGGAAGTCCAAAGTTCAATTATGTCTGCAGCGATCTGATACCCAATTATGGGACTGCCTCTCTATATAAGAGATCAGAAAACTGCTACTAACACAGATCATCTACTTTGTATAGTAGTGTTCAAAACTATAAAAATTGATAGTTTTAAATTTGGCTTTTAACTATTTTCTTTTATACAAATAAGCACCAGCTAAACCATACCTTTGTTATGTCTTAAGGAGACTGTAACAATAGAAGAATGAAACTACAGCTACCCAAAATGAAATTTTCCATATTCATTTTACTAAATGTTTAATTATCATTAGTAAAATGCCCACATGTTAACCTTTTTACTGTTGACACTCAGGATAACAAACATACCTAAACTCCTGCCTATGTTTGCCTTAACAACATTAAATATTCCCATTATATTTAGATTATATTAATACTGATATTTATTAACCTTTTAAATTAACAGTTGAGGTAAAAAACATTAAATATTGAATGATCCATGGTCCATATAATATGAAGGGGCAGTGAAGGAATTTTCATGAATTTACTAATTTACTAGCAGTGGTAGAGGCAATAAAATGCAATCGCCTAATAAATATTCCATTTCTTACAGTGATTTTTCATATTAAAATATAAGAGCCAAATCAGGATTATAAAATAAACATAGAAAGGGAAATATGGAAATATCTGTAACTGAAATACAGAATGCCTTAATTGACATTTCTATGAGAGATAAAACATAGGTTTGAAAAGTTTATTTGCTACATTTATATTTTTTTCTTTCAGAAATCTATATTCTCCTCCTCCTCCTCCTCCTCCTCCTCCTCCTCTTTTACCACTTTGGGTGTTGAGGGAGATACAAAGTTCTGGCTCTTACTCCTCTGATGGCCACAACCATTGTTAACTGATGTTGTTGGTAACAGGACAAAGTAAGGATTGGGTGAACTATGGCATGGCCTTGTGCTATAGCAGCCATGAAGGCTATCCTGGCTCTCCCTGAAATCGCCTGGCTAAAGGGACCCTGGTGAAGTTGCAATAGTCCCTGCAAGCCTGCAATGGATAATATATTGCTACAGAAATTATAACGACATACAAACAGACTGATCTAAGCAAAATTCAATTATCACTTGTTTAGCTTCATATTACAAGATTAGTTTAATAGTTTGTTGTGGAAGAAAGCTCTTAAATGAAATCTGAGATACATACAAGGTCGCTACCATATTTCATGTTTCATTACCATACTTCCTAGTAATTAATTTCAAGTAATTATGACCTTGTGATTATATTCCTAGTTTCACTAATACCAATCTCAACTCTCTCTGTGCCTTTTCACATGTTCTGTAACATAGGGAAGTAACTGATAATGTTATCACTGTGAAGGGCTGAATTAAGAGAATTCAAAAGCTAATCAGTCTATACAAGCATTCCTGAAGGTAGTTATTTTAGAAATTATTTGCAATACATTTCATATGTTGCACTTTGGGCCTTTATTATTCAGTTCTTAATAATGAATGTGCAGATTAACAAAAACTATGAATTCATAAAATCACTTCTGTAGTTTTATATATAGGCTGGCACCTTTTAGGTATTGTTGATAAAGGCACAACCCTATATTTGGGTTAAAATAGACAAATGTTCAGTAGTCCATGGATGTACTTAAGAAATCTAATCATTTGGGTGCAACGGCCAGGAAGAATAAAACCTCATACTGTATTGCATGCACAGATTTAGGTGCTCACCAGAAGCATTCACAAGTAAAATCAGGATTGCAATGGTATTTTCTGAGCAAAAGTTAACACTGGGAGGTAGGTTCCAACTGACATTAAAATCTGCCATCCCCACTTAAAATTTAGAATTACAGTGGTTGGTTGTTGCAGATAATACCTACTTAACATAATGGTTTTCTAAGTATGGTCCAAGAAAATAATAGTTCTAAAGATTTTTCAAAAAAGCCCTCCTCTGCCCTATTTCAGATACATATCTATGGAAATCTTGCATTTTTATTCTCAGGGTTTAAAAGCTAGCATTAACATTAACACACCTAGTGAAAACAAAACAGCTGTTTTCTTAAAAAGTGTACAGATGATCCCAAGGGATGCTTTGCAATTTTAGCAAGGGCAACAATAGTTGGGCCTAAATGCTGGGTCTCCTGCACTCTTGAGACACTCCCTCCCCCAGTTTCCATAGAGATGGTAGAAGCCACAAAGAGCTCCAGTCCTATTACTGGCTAGGAGGGGGCTCAATTTGTATGCATGAGCCCTGCTGGGAATGAAAAAATACAAAAGGAGGACAGGAGAGAGAACAGAAGGGGGGATAAAAAGAGATTGGTTATAAGGAAAAAAGGAGAGGGGGTGAGAGAGAAAGAGAGAGAAGAGAGAGAGAGAGAGAAGCAATATGTTTAAAAACAAAGGAGAGATGCAGTGATGAGGTAGAGAAAGGAAAAGAAGAAAAGAGAAAGGGATTGAGAAAATAGAGAATGAATTCATCTCTCCTAATACAGCATCTCTTGTCACTCACTGACAGGAAATGTTGTCCCCACAAGAGCTAATTCACAGGCACTGGAAATAGGAACAGCAGGGGTTCCTCCATCACATGACCTCCTCAGCAAAATCCAAAAAGAAAAAGGCATAAAAGGGAAGGCAGAGAAGTGAGTAAGAACACCGGAAATGAATGACATTGATTGGCTTATGATTAAAATGATTTGGAAAGACTGATAGAGTTAAATAAGAAAGCAATAATAAAAACCTGGATCTGTTGCTGACTGATGAACCTGCCAGTTCAAGGACAGGTACAGCATCCTAACATTTTGGAGTCTCATTGGCTAAAAAGTGGGGCTAGGTTCCTTTAGCACTCAGGAATTGACCCATATTCCAGGGGGATTTGAAACCTATCTATTCTTCATTACCATATTCATCAACCCAGTTAACACTGTCACAAATATAGATAGAGTAAATCATCTTCCTTTCAAGATATTATTATTTAATTATAATAAATCTGTTAGCCTCTAGCACTTATAGAGCACCTTTTAAATGTTCAAAGTGTTCTTCATATATTATTCCAGCAGTTGAATAAACTGTGCAAATTGGTATTATTCAAGTTGCATATTAAGCAACTTAATGTCATGGATTGGGGGATAATTTTGATTTCAAATACTTTGGGTATAACTATTTTTATTTAACTCGGTAAAGAATAAAATATATGGCAAAAAAAGAAAAAGAAAAATAGACTATACAAGCAAATTAAAAAGTGTCCAAAACCAAAGAGTTAAATGTTGAAATTAAATTCATTCTTTCTTTCTTTTTCTTTCTTTCTTTTTTTCTTTCTTTCTTTCTTTCTTTCTTACCACATTTGGGTCTGTGTGACTTCTGGCAATTGCTTGGACAAATTCCTGCAGTATTCTCAGGATTTTAGAAGTTGTCTGCCATTGCCTTCTTTCTAATGCTGAGAGAGATAGGGTTAAGAGAAAATGATTACCCCAAGATCACCAAGCTGGCTTTGTGCTCAAAGTGAGACTTCAACTCATGCTCTTCTAGCTTTAACCACTACACCAAACTGATGCTCAATTTGAATATATTCAATTATAAATTCACTTTTTTCTAGATTCCGGCAATCCCATTCAAACACAAAGTAGTCCTGTCATCCAGATTTATTATAACTAGGCTGTTGCTATATACTGTACTTTATTGACTTTAATTGCAACCAATTTGCTATCTTTGCAAATAATTCCTAAGTCTAACAATTCATTGTTGCATTTTTAATTATAATAGTTGGGTGATCTTGCCTTTTTTCAGAAGCTAAGCAATATCAGGTCTGGTGGTTCTTGGATGAGAAATGAGAATGCTAGAGGTTTAGAACAATGACACCTTGAGAGGGGTTAAGATCATTATTGTGCCACAAGTTGACTCCATTGCACTTACGCAAAAGGGATGGAATGTGTAGTGCAGTGATTTAAGGTGTTATTAAAGTTAGAAAACAAGCATTCCACTCTGATTAACCCTAGAAGAATATATAAAGGGTTCTTTGTTTATGTAAAGTTAAAACATTTCTTTAGACTTCAAAACTTCCCACTGTTGAAATCAACAGAACAACCATTGAATTTAAGATAATTGGATTATTTCCTAAGGATAAGAAAAAAAGAAACCTCAAACCATTACAGACAAATTGATTCAGAAGTTTAGACATAAAACATATGAAGAATGGCTGCAGGACTTGGGTTTGGCTAGTCTAAATAAAAAAGAAGAAACGGGGTGACATGTAGCAGTATTCAGTATTTGAGGGGCTGCCACAAAGAAGAGGGGGTCACATTATTCTCCAAAGCACCAGAGGACAGGACAAGAAAGAACAGATGGAAACCAATCAAGGAGAGAAGCAACCTGGAATTAAGGAGAAACTTCCTAACAGTGAGGACAATTAACCAGTGGAACAGCTTGCTTTCAGAAATCGTGGGCATTCCATCACTGGAGGTTTTTAAGAAGATACTAGACTGTCACTTGTCTGAAATGGCATAGGTTCTCCTGCTTGAGCAGGGGGCTGGACTAGAAGATCTCTAAGGTCCCTTCCAATTCTATTCTATTCTATTCTATTCTATTCTATTCTATTCTATTCTATTCTATTCTATTCCTTTAACCTCCAATTTTAAATATCTCCTATGTGTAGGTCTGCTTACATGTACTTTTTCAGTTAATACTTAAAAATAATTTAACAATTATTAATGAATTGTATCTAAATCCAACGTAATATTTAAAAGTAGTTTTGTCTGAGTAAATCTGAACTCATAGGTATGTTTGGTGTGTGCGTGTATGCGTGTGCATGCGTGTGTGCACACATGTGCAAACACTAAGCATAATTTCTGAGCTCATCATAAAGAGCTCATCATAAAGATGGTCAGAAGCAAACCATACTAGATAAGAATTTATTCCAATTCAAATAAATGGAAGTAACATTATGACTAAACAGACCCAGGTAGAATCTAATTTCAGTATATTTTTACTGAAACCAATATTTTGAAATGGTTATTGGGAAGAATCAAGTATTGTTTGTATTTTGTAATTCAGTATAATTAATTCTCTCTGAGAAGAATAGGAAATGCATTTTAAAAAACCACATTTACATAAATAAATATCCTACCCTGCTTAGAAAATAATGAAGACTCCAGTATAGTTGTCTGGTACCTATTACATTTTAATAGGATTCATGAATATGTTTCATAATTAACTTCTTTTAAACTGAAATGCAAGAATTATTAGAAAACTAATATTGCAGTAGCATTAAATTCCAAGTAATCTTAAGGTTTGTGTAAAAATATTTTTGTTTCTAAAAATCTTGCACATTTTTTAAGATGTGGCTTATTTTATTTGTCTAGAAAAATCTATTGTAGATCTTTTGAGCAAAAGGGTTTATGGGACAAAATAATAATAATAATAGAGCCTGTTTCACCTTATATCTGCTTGAAAAGTTCATGCACTGGAAGATTTTTCTGTTCTACTGATTCTAAGAAAAACACTGTTGAAATTATAATAGCAGTTGTTAATATATACTACCCAGGATATGGCTGATCTTGGCTTATTAAAATATTAACTTGGATTGAATTTGATTAATGTTTGGGTAGGAGATGATTAGGAAAATAGGACTGAGTTAAACTGGGAAATTGAAAATAGCCCGGAAGAAGACAATACAAATTGCTTTTGGACTGTTTGCAGGAAAATTTCATGGATGCATTCATATAGTTTTAGCAGCTACAGTTCTAGAATTTCTTATAAATTATTCCAGTAAGAATTTGCTGGAATTCTTTACTCAACAAATCTAAGTAGTTCTCCAAACACCACTTTTTAAACTGTGTGATATGTAGCTTTACCAGTGTTCTTAACAAAACGCCCCACTGCCTAAGTTATAAGATATTTACTGCAAAAACTTTACCATCTTTTTATGTTAAATTCCTAATTAATAGATTTTTGATGGACCAAATCAAGTAATATTGATTTAATAGTTCTGCCTCTTGAAGTTTTATGTGTGAGAAATAAAAAAGTCCCAAATTCCTCGTCTATGATGGTTATAGAGACAAATTAAAATTAGAAAATAAAATAGGAAAACATAGTTTGAAGTGAGAGGTGATTCACAATTTGGGTTAATAACCTAGAGACAGGTTGTTTACTGCAATTCAGATTAGTGGAGAGACACCAGGTACAACCTTTTCAACAAAACAATAAAAAAGAGTACAAAGGAAAAAATAACTGTTTAATCTTAAGAGTTTTAAATAAAATGAAATCTACAGCAAAAAGTTGTATTAAAATCAAAGAAAGATAACTACAATATATTTGAAATTATACAGAGCACTGTTATATTTTCTACTGTTTTTTAATCTGGAGTAGAAAAATGGACAGTTAGACATGATGCTCATAGCAGAATCCAACAAGAGCAATAAATAATCTAATCTGCTATATTGTGAATTAATTATAAATAGTTTATATCTTCTTTCTCCAATAAATGTACCTCATTGGGCTGAATCAAAGCATAGTCAAATACAGAATAGAGTTCTGAAGACTGCACTGCATACTCCAGTCTTCTGCATTTATACTGGACTGAGTTCAAATGCTTTTCCTCTCAGGCTAATGTGCACTAACTAAAGATTTCTCCGAACATATTGGGCATTAGCTCTTATCATTCCTACCTGTACAGACATAATGGGAATCAATGCCCAACATGTATGTGGGACATTAGGTTGGATAAGGCTAAGGACTGCAATTTGAAATGGATTATCAATTGTTATTGATTATAGGAAACTCTTGATGGGTGACATTTGTTGATCATGGAAAAAAGATAGCTAATTATTGCCATGCCTGAAATGGATTTTCTTTGCTTGAAAACAATACATTTGAGATCAGCATACTCAAGAAAGACTTGTCTCAGCATACCAATTTGATTAGCTTCCCAGTGGCAAGTGATGGCCATTTCTGCAGGCAAAAGGGCTGGATTAAACAGCCCAGGTCTGCAGGGCTCTCCTAATGTTTCAAGAAGAAATGTGATAGTAAAAGAAGGGAAATAATCTAAATAACTGGATTATGTGTTTTTTAAATTAATCCAAAATAAGAAAATGAAATTATCTAAGCTCCTAGGTAGTTGGGCTTGATAATTCTATTTTATATATACATAGAATAGTTGAAAAGAAGCAGTATCAGGAAATTACTCCTTCCTTCCTTCCTCCCTCCCTCCTTCCCTTCCTTCCTTCCTTCCCAAATAATTGATATGTAAAGAACAACTTAGTTTTCAAAGGTTCTTTGAATGCTATACTTAGCTTAAAGCTTTGTTTTGTATTTCTATGTCAAACCATTTCCATAAATAAGCTACCCAGAAAATTGATTGAGTTTAGTTCATCTTAATGTATTCTTCCACCCCTCCTTTCTCTTACCAGAGTATTCTAGTTACATCCTTTTCACTACAACTTCTTTTTTTAATGACTGCATGTGGCAAGAAAGGTTTTTCTTCTGGCTGCCAATTTGCAGATATTAAACCCTTACATTTACAGAGAAACCAATATATTCCAAACTGCCTTTCATAATTCATTTCCACAGATGTAAAAATAGAATGAGGCTAAATTGTAGTTTTACATTTATTTATTTTGAATCCAAGTTAGCTACACCTGACTTGAAATCATTATTTTAAGCTATATTTTCGTAAGGTATTCTAACGGGGAATTTCAATCTTTATTCTCTGACAAATGTTTTACAGTAATTGGCACTGCTCTTTTCGGCCTAGTGATATTAGCCTTCAAAATATCTTGGACTTTCAAAAACAGATGGTATTTCAGAAAATTCTGACCTTGGCAACATATAAAACCTAAATACTTGATCTTTCTGTAGATTTCAAAGAGACCTTCCATCCACACTGAATCTTAAAACATTGCTACAACTCAGCTGAGTTCTTTGCAGTCAAGCTCATGTTCTCTAAATGGCCTTATCGGTTTGTTCTCTATGTACAAAGCACTATTTGTTATTTTTAAATTGAAACTTTAGATATAAAAACAAAAGAGTTTTCATATGCAGATTCTAATTGCTAGAATTTCAGGTACTTTGTTCTTGGTTCTTGTTTTTCAAATTTTTAACTCACCCACCATTGCAAGTTGAATTTGAATTTATTAAGGGCATTAATTATAAAATATGCAGATATTCTGGGAGCATACAATATTTCTTCTCTAACAAGTAGAAAATGCAACTACCTTGTATTAACTGGGAACTTACAATAGATTTTCACCAGTACTTTCTAGTTTTCAGAAATTACAGCCCCAAGTGTCAACATATATCACATTCCTAGATAATTATGTAATTGCCCTTTATTGTTATTTATAATATCTAAATAAAAACATTTTTTGTTCCAGATCAAACTTTTCAACCTGGACCTCTAGATTGAAAGCACCATTTTCCCTAAGGATAGTTTAATAAAATGCAGACCAAAATTCTGCACTGATAATAACCCAGTCATACTTAAAAAAATATAAACTTTAATTTCCATTAGGGTCTTGTTGTGGTAGAATGTTCTGCATCAAGTCTGAAATTCAAGCATCTGCAATTCAAATTTAAAAGAAATTCAGTTTATAATTTCTAGCATTATATAAGATAATGACTTCTAATTAGATGAAACTTAAGAGGGGAAATCACTTTATAGCTATATTTGAACAACACCACAATCCTAATTTAAGGTAGTTTGTTTGTGGCTCAGTGTTATGAAATTCAATCAGAGACATTAGTTTATGGTCAGGATGCTATGCAATCCTGAGCCACTGGCTTAATTCAGTGAATCATGGTTAAATAAACCAGGTGTTAAAATGTTTCACAGGCATGACTCACTCTAAAATGGCTTTTATTCTTATGGGTCCACTGTGGATGTATAGAAATGAAAATAGATCATATCATGACCAATAGTTGTAGAGTAAGAGAAAATTCATAGTATAATTCTGTTAATATTAATTTAGCACTACAATACCTAATTTGAAGAACTGCATTGCTCTTTTCAATTATTACATTTTGCTAACTGAATCTTTCAAATAATGGTATAATGGAATGGAAAGATTCCAAAATTAGAAGATTCCTATTAGAGAAACTGTTTATCATAAACTCCGATTTTTTCATAGGGATTGACTATTATATTAACAATATTTATGACATTGAGTAGGATAATGAATGCTACAGGAAATGCTGGTTCCCTGCTCTGTGAGTTTCTCACACATATGGGCAGCCCTGAAAGAAAATAATAGTCAGATGTTATTCAATTTAGAGATACTTAATTGAAGTATCTTAATTGAAGTTATTTGTATTGGTGTGTTCTGAAAAGAGTTCTATAAGAAGTTTGCTTTGCTTTGCCATGGTTTTTCCTACAAACCATGTGGTACCATAACAATGCAGGGAAATAATAATGCTCATTTTAATAATATTTTAAAATGTCTTGGTTAGGACTTGAATTACTAAGTTTTCATCTGTGAAATTAATTGTATATTACACACATAGTAATAATACGTTTAATATTATTAAATAACATTTGCCTTATCCTAGATTCCTGGGCAGGACTGGATAAATGGACAAAAATGTCAAATCTAATCTAAACATCTGGCTGACCAATCATAACAATGTATTTCTTGGCATGGAACAATCCTCTAGCGTCTAAAATATTTCCCTTGCGTCTTTTCATGGCTGGAGAGGACATTAGATTAAACCGCTTGCATTGATACCGGCCTGCTTCCACAGTCCCATCAGGAAGCAAGACAAATCCTGGCCCACCTCTCCGGGAACCGCGGGACGTGTAAGCGCGTGACTAGCGACTAGCGCTGAGCCATCGTCAGTTGGAAGTTGTTTCTGGCTTTCCGAACCCGAGCGATAGGTACGCGGCCCACTTCTGCTTTCAGTTTCTTTGAACGAGGCTCGGACCTTTGGAGAGAAATAGATCCCACCCACCCCCGCACCCAGCTTCCCTAGTGACTCTTCCGATCGAATTAACCCTGAACCGCTCTTTTGGTGGGGCGCTCTGCCCTGCCTCGCTGTTGCCTCCAACTTGGGGAGCCTCTGATGTTCGATCGTGGTCCTCTAGGATTCTTCGAGGCCGGAGAAATAGGGAGAATGGCTGCGCCGTTCCAGCGGGGAGGATTGACAGAACTGCCTTCTTGCCAAGATCCTTACTCCTCTCTCGCCCTCTTTTCGCTTCTGCCTCCTTCTCATTTCTCCTTCCTTCTCCTTCTCTCCACCCTCTTTTTCTTTTTTTTCTTTTCTTTCGTTTTTCATTCCTCTTTTCTATATTTTCTGCCTGTCTTCCTTTCCTTTTTGTTTTTTCTTTCCTTCATTCCTTTTCCTTATTTCTTCTTTCCTGTTTTCCTTCTTTTTTCTCTTCTCCATTTTTACTATACTTTTTTCTGCTTTTCTATTTCCTTCATTTGTTCCTCTTTTTACCTCTTCCTCCCTCCCTTCTCCTTTTCTGTACTTTTTCCCGTTTTTCTCTTTCCTTCTTCCTTCCTTCCTTCCCATTTTCTTTTTTCTTATTTATTTATTTCCTTTTCTTCCTGGAAAGGGAAAGCTAAAAGAGAGGAAGGCAGCTGTGGAAGATGCAGAGCGGTCTAATGCTGGGGATTACTATGCTATGAGGACTAAGCCCTTACTGGTAAGCAAACACACCTTCCAACCTGCCTTATCCATTCTTCCCAAGCCCACACCCAGTTTGTGGGAACAAGAACTCAGGATCTCTTCTAGTTCATATGTTTAACCATCAAAAGTATGTGTGAGGAGGGGGAGAGAAAGGACTGAGGGAAATTACACCACTGAGAAGAAGCTATAGATCCTATAGATCCCAGAGCGTTTCAATGGGTTAACCTATACACAGCTGTCTCCATCCAGAAAGACACCAAATTAGGCAAAGCTGATTAAGGTTGCTTAAAGTGAAGATTGCTTAGGATCTAAAGTGCACTTAAGAACAGTAAGGGAACAGAATGCCTCTTTTGTGAATGACTGCTGTGCAATCCTCATCCCTGGCATCGCTGCAGAGTATGAGAATTTGCAAGGATGGTATTCCTGAGTCAGAGAATGAGGAAGCAGAGGAGAAGTTCAAGTCATTTGAGATTTTGGTTTGGAGATCCAAGGCAGCTGAAAGAAGAGGTCAGGAGAGGGTGAATTCTGGGTGTGTGTCTAGCTAGAAATGGAACTTTGGAAAATGTGATGAGGGATAACAATGCAAATGAATCAGCAAGTCACATATACTAGAATAGAATACTGATATTTGTTTCCAGAGCTAAGGCTACCACATTGGTTCCTGAAATTACTCCCACTACAAATATGTAAACAGGGAGAAAGGATGGATATTCAGTTCCTTGTTACCTGTGTGTGCTCTGTTGACAATTTAGTTCATGACTAAATGGAGCCTTTATGCCTGTTTCTAAATTTTCAGAGTACATCAGAGGTAGCTCAATAAAAACCTAAATTTGCAAGACTTTCTAATATTTGATTTTTTTTAGATTCTATCTGCCAGAATCTCAGCTGCAATTTCTCTCCTACAGAACACCCACACATAAATTGAACTAACACAAGGAACAAAAACTTTGAAGATTAAATTTCATGCTTACAAGTACTTTTTAAACATTATTTCAATACATAATATTAGGCATCTGTGTGCCCATGTCCTCTAATGCTACACATTCTCCAGAAAATTAAATATGAGTATAATCATGCCAAAGACCAGCATTCTCTCTTCAAAGTTAGTCAATCAAGGAAAGTGAAAAGTTTGACAGCTCACTGTTTTGCACAACTTCTCTAAAGTGCCACGTTCTCTGCAAGAATTTCTTAGTCTTAAACTATAGTCTTCTGTGTAAAACAGGGGTGAAATCTCTGTTATCAAAATAAAAATGAAAAGGAGTTCCATTCAAAAGCAGTTTTCATCTACTATTCTATTAGGTTTTAATAGTTCTTAGAAAATACACGATTCCTACATGTATGAATTTAAAAATGCAGTGCATTTGAGCGTAACATATTTTAATTGAGTATGCCTTTAGGAATTCAAAAAGGACCCACCACTTTATGAATAGGAAGGATAATATAGATCAAATTAGTTATTTGAGTGAATCCTCTCCTTCTGGTGTTTGACTTCAGAAAGTTTATGTCTGCCTCCTCTCATGGTCGGGCACCTGTTCATTCCTGCAATTTAGAAGCAACAGAGCTAGTTATATGTCACAACAAGTGACTGGCTCTCTTTTACCTAAAAGGTAAATGGGGGGAAAAGTAAAATCTCTGAGAGGAACCACTGTGCTTTCTTGGACCCATTCATGCTATTTTCTTGCCAACAATATAAAGCAATATAGTGCTTTGTTATTTCCTTCTTCCAGATATGTTTACATCGGTCCTACACTTTCTGATAAACTGTCATCTACTAATCAAAGTTTACTGTTTTGATCCTAGCAAGATCAGTTTGATGTTGCCAACTCTTGAGATGAGCAAGAGACATCAACATCATTATGAAAGGTATAGTTAAGGTAATTTTTCAGATCATATGCCATTAAATGTATAAATACTGTAAAGTTACAGCACACATCTGAGTAGATTTTTGAAAGCATAGTATATCTACTTTCTGGGCAGATTCTGGAAACATGAAGCCATTTTTTACAGAATGAATTATTTAAAAAGAATGACTCTGAGCCAAAGTTTTCATTTTTAACTTATAAAACATTTAAGATTTTTTCTCCCTCCCAGCCAAAATGTATTTTTGTTACAGGTAGGTTTCTATTTGAAAGACAGATCCTGATTTTAATATATATACCTTTGTTTTAAATTTTAATTTTTAAACAAAAGGAGTAATTAAGAATCAGCTTCACACAGCGAAAGAAAAAGGCGGGGTGGGGGCGGTTTGCATGGGTAATCTTGAGAGTGCCAAAAACGTTCTGGAAGAAGAGCAGCTGAGTTTTTCAAGGGTTGGGAATTATTAATTCGATGTCGGCAAGTCGAGGTACAGTTATGAAATTGGATCGAAGAGTGGATTTGACTCGGAATGCTGTTTGGGGTAGAGGAGGATTCGCGGGTCCAACTCACTTCTGACAAGGGAAAGAGGACGGTGAAAAGGCTAAGCAAATTCGGTGGAAAGATTCCTCTTTGCCGGGACATTTAGCAACTCTGAGACAGGAACGAAGGGAGGGAGATGTTGCAACCGGGCGGGCGCAAAGTACAGCCAGATCCAAGCTTATTCCAGCAGACAAGCTAGAGGAGGGGGATGGGAGGAGAAGGGTACACAAAACTAAAAATCAAGTACAATTTTGGATTTGCCTTCCTCTCAATGCTGTTACATAATTGTTTCTCCTCTTGGCATCTGTCCCAGCGTTCTCTAAGTTTTGTTTTAAAGAGAGAAATAGTATGACGCAAGAGGGCCACCCGGAGTGGGGTGGGGGATCTGTAACTGATTATTTGCCTGGGCGCTGCTGTTCGATTCAATTTCTCGCAGGAAACTCGAGCGCTGCTATGGTCTCTCGCACTGCCCAGCTCCACTGCCCCGCTGCTTTTAAACCCCCAAGGAAGGAGGCAGATAAATCTGCCTGAGGCCGCAGCCCCCTCGCCCTAAGCAGTTGTTGTCAGAGTCGAAAGAAGAGGCGACGGCTACTGAGAAGAGCCCCTCCCTCACTGGGGAGAACGGGGCAGGGGAAAAGCGCTGCAATTCTGCGACTAGACAGAGAAAGGAGCTGCGAGGAGGGAATTTGCAGTGGGAGGTTGATCGCTCTGGCCAGGCAAGAACAGAGGCGCTTCGGCACCCGAATCCCCTTTGCTGGCCCCCTCTTTGGAAGGACTGCTGCGGGTGGAAAGTGGCGAGAGCCAACATTGCAGACGGAACTTATGCTGTTTCTTGGGCAAAGAGGGGATCTTTCTAAAGCATTTTGCAAAGAACACGTGGGTGTTGCAAGGAAGAAGGCGAGGCACGGAAAGGGTTGAGCAGAACCACCCTTTAAATTGCTGCAGAGCAGATTCTGTAATACGCCTGCACCGTATGGTTTTTATTTCATGCACATTTTCAATAAGTGGAGTGTAGACTTTAGGGGGGGTTGCATCAAATCAATCCCCTGTGTTTTCTTCTTGGCCGATAAAACAGACTAATTTTCATGGTTCTGCTCATGAAAACAGTGGGATCCGTCCCTGGGTGGGCTCGAACCACCAACCTTTCGGTTAACAGCCGAACGCGCTAACCGATTGCGCCACAGAGACGTATGTATTTTTGAATATCAAAACGTTTGCTGATAGAATGGCAACACCTTCCCCCCCTCTTGAAAAAGTATTCATTGTGAAATATTCATTTTTAATGGATAAATTCAGCCGTTTATATCTCATTACACTGCATTCGCCATTTAAATAAATGGATTAAAAGAAACATATTTAAAACCAACCATATGATCGAGTTTCAAGATGAAAAGCATCTTTTTGTGTTAAGTTAAAACACAAACTACAGTCCACTTAATTCAGGGAAAAAAATCGAAGAAAGTAACGGAGTCACTTTAAGAGTGCACAGAGAAGTGAACATGCTATTAAAATTGTATAAAATGTAAAATTATTATTTGGTTTGTTATTTGAAATGTATATGTTTTTAATACCTACACTTTTAAAAAAACAAGTGGCTCCTATCTTGCAGGTAGTAAGCATTTAGGTCTGAACAGATTTGTTTATTTTGAAGTTGCTTGAGCTGATCAGCTTAAAAAATAATGACATTATCTCTTCAATAACAAACTTTAATTACATGAAATTCATTTTTATTTCTAAAATCTTATTTTCTGTATCTTTTAGGATTGCCTCCTGGTTCACAGTGGGGATCTTGCAGTAGGCCCTCCTTTTTTGCCTCTATCTGCTAGGGAAAGGAATATATTCTTTAATATAATATTTAGACTGAATGAAGTCCCTACCAGTTTGCTTTCCTGTATCTTTTTCCTTGGCAAATAAAAAAGAGTGGAGTTTGACTCAAAGAAAACTCTAAAATTTATCCTCTAAAATATATCCACTCTGTAAATGTTTTTAAAGTCTTTAAAGTTTTGTGGGAGATACTATAGTTGCCCTTTTTAATACAAATCATGAATTCTGTTAGGAAAATCAGCATGTCTTACAAACTGTTTTACTTCTTGGCCTTCTGACTAAAATCAAGTCTCATGTGTATCTCTCTGTGTGTTCAGGCATGCAAGTTTTTATTCAGCAAAGTTTGCAACATACCATGTTAGATTTTCCTTCTTTTAATTATCATTGTTTACACTTTTAAAGTTCTTTCTTAAAGGTGTATTTATAGTTGGATGTAACAAATGTGAAATTGGAAGAAAAACAAGACATTTACAAAAGACATATGCTTGGGTTCTGAAATACAGCAAATTGGTTCCAAATATAATTTTGTGTTCAACATTCCTGATGTTATTAACATAATGCCTACCACCAAAAGATGTCCTTGCAATCAGTTCTTTTTAACAAGCTCTAGGCAGAAATCTCTTGATGCAACTATAAGTTTTAGTTTAAATACACAAGGACACTCACTGTTCACTGTTATTTGCTCTGCATTCGTTCTGCTCCTCATTGGTTCATGCAGATCCCATAAGATCTGGACAAAAGGCACCCACTGATTAACAATGCATTTCTTGATTTTCCAGCAAATTCTACCCTTTAACCTCACTGTTTCCCATGACACTGCCTCAATTCTCTACACTCAAAGGCACTCTGCACTCTAGAGCCCTTTCTTACCAAATACATTTTTTAACCATTTTAATTGGTTTCGGTGGCTGAATATGTGGATTATTTGTGCTTTAATTGTATATGCTACCCAGTATCACAGGCGAATGAGATGGGTAGCCCTATACATTCAATCAACCAATAGGGCAGAAAAGAAACAACATATTTTTGCTTCAACGGTCAGCTTTTAGAAGGTCTTTAAAAAGCTAGAGATCTGATGATCAGAGCTGTGGGAGAAACTGCCTCCCTCCGGTAGATTTTCATGTATCAGGAGGAGAAATAAAAAACTGCAAATGTTTTTTTGTTTTTGTTTTACCCAGAGTTACAAATGAACTCGGATTTCATTCCTCAATATACGTAAATTTATCTGTTTATTTGTTCCATTAATTGCCCAAAACTGAATGTAAATAATGCCATATCTTTAATATGCTTTTCAAGAAGTGCACAGTGAGTCCCATTTACATTATTTTTCTGTAATATTCCAGTATTCTCTTAATTCAGAAGTAAAGAGCAACCTAAAGTGTATTTTAGTGGACCAGAAAGATGTGCATTAGGCATTCTTGGATTATCAAGATGGATGATATGGAAAAAGAATAAAAGAGGAATATCTTAACGTATCAGATGGTGTTGCAGTGGAAACAGGGTGGATATAAAAAATATTTGTAGGTAGATTTGAAATTACATAAACGTCTATACAAAATAGATAATCCAACACAGTCCCTTGGAAGTGCTTGAATTCAAATGTAATACTGGACTCGGGTTTTTACAACATTAAAATCCTTCACTGAATTTATAGATCCTGGAATAACTGTACATATAAATAGCCTACCCACATTTCTCCACAATCCCACTCTCATCCATTTCTGTAGCTGTACTTCTAAAAGGTTTGGGGTACAGAATAGAATCACAGAATCTATCATATTTAATATTCCTGATTCCTATTTTCCCCCACAATAAGCTATGATGTGAATTAGCCTGAGAGAAAGTGACAAGCTCAATGTCATCTAGAGAGCTTTCATGTCTAAAGTGAGTCTAGAATTCCCAGTTCTCCTGTTTTCTAGACCAGCACTCTAACCTCTGTATCAAACTGGTATAGTATGCATTTGCCTGTTCTTTTTCTTTACTAAATGTTTGGGAGTTTTGTGTTTTACTATAGAATTTGGTGACTGCCTTCCCATGCAGTTAATAGCAAGCAAAGCCAAGCATTAACTTTTCTTTTATTCTGAATTTTGTTTCTTATTTTGTTAGCTGTCTTAAACATTTTTATTTTGTTATCCTCTCTTTTTACTTTCTCTTCCTTCCTCAGAGTGATGTAATGGTTCTCATAGCATTTATCCCATAGTGAGGCTAGGAAATGACCCAAATGATATTTTTAAATTCTTAGTGCAGTGAAATTGAGGTAGATTTCACTTTAAAAATCCACAAGAATAAAGCTTCTAAGTGGATATGCTTAGGAATTCAATACCAATTTGTACATGAAAATGCAAGCTACTGGTTAGTAATTTGTATATTACTAATCTTCAGAACAGTAGAAAGAAAATAATTAAAAACCTAGATTCCACTGTTAAATAAAAATGAATGTTGGAGAGCCATGTTCTTTTGGAAGATGGAAGAATTCACAGCAACCAGTGCATCAAACTTGCACCAACCCCAGTTGTAGTGATACCCAGTTCCATCTGTTATGTATTTGCTAATATGAAGTAGTTGTTAAACATCTGCTTGCTGGGTCATACTTTGCATTTTCGGAAATGTACTTTTAAAAAACTCCCTGGGTGCCCTTTTTAAAACAAGTAGTGAGCAAGACCATTAGGCACAGAAAAGAGTGATTTATGACTGGTCCTCACACTTAAAGCTGTCACAGCATCCCCATAGTCACGTGATCAAAATTAAGGAGCTTGGCAACCAGTACGCGCTTATGATGTTTGCAGAATCCTGAAGTCATGTGAACACTATTTGCAACTTCCCTAGCTTGCCTCTGACAAGCAAAGTCAATGGAGGAAGCCAGATTCTCTTAACAGCTGTATGATTCACTTAACAATCATTGCAAAAAAGCTTGTAAAATTGAGCATGACTCACTTAACAAGTGCTTTGCTCATTAATTCTGGTCCCAATAATGGTTGAGAGTATCTCTATTGTTCTTGATAAATAAGAAACAAGGCTCCTACTAGATCATACTGGCATCTGGATTTAAATACTACCCATGATCATACTGTAGACTTTTTTGGGTTCAGTGTGATGTACAAAACAGGATCAGTAAACTGGTTTGTTTTACAGCAATAAATTATAGGCTTAAATACTGTCTTGTTGGCCTATTCACTGCATTTGAAGCCTAGTGAGATATGCAGACTTGAATGCATGATTTTTGTTTCAGTTATCCTTGGTTTGTTCTGGTAGTCATGAAGAAGCAATTTAAGATAAGATAAGATAACCTTTATTGTCATTTTTATACTGTGGGCACAACGGCACACATCAAAAATGAAATTTAGTTGCCCACTCTCAAAGTGAAATACATACATGACACACACCTAAACATACTATGAACAACATATGTATAGACCCACATCGCTACATATACGTAGCAAATAAATATTAAATACTGTCCATCTTGAATATATAACGGAAGGAGGAAGCTTGAGAGTTCGCAAGGTTAATGCTGTATGGAATGAAACTATGGCTGAGTCTGGATGTTCTGCTACGGATACCACGAAGCCTCCTCCCAGAAGGTAACAAGGAAAACAGGTCGTGAAGAGAATGTGTAGTGTCCCAGATAATCTTACGGACCCTGCTCAAGCAACGCTTCTGTGCTATGTCCTGGATGGGAGGGAGGGAACTGCCAATGATCTTTTCGGCCATTCTCACCACTCTCTGCACCGCCTTCCTGTCTGAAGCAGTGATGCCTCCAAACCAGACTGTGATGCTGTATGACAGGATGCTCTCGATTTTCCCCTGTAGAAAGTGGTCAGGACAGGGGAAGGAAGATGTGCTTTTCTCATGCGGCGCAGAAAATGCAGGTGCTGCTGTGCCCGCTTCACCAGTTTCTCACTGTTGAGCGATCAAGTCAGCCTACTCGTTAGCTGCACACCCAGGAATTTGATGCTGGTAACCATCTGCACAGGTGAATCATTAATGCACAGAGAAGTGTGCCTGTGCCTGCCTTTTCTGAAATCAACAATGATCTCTTTGGTTTTTCCGGTATTTAAAACTAGGCTGTTTTCCTTACACCAGTTCACCAACCCCTCAACCTCCTTGCAGTAAGCTTCCACCTTGTCATCCTGAATAAGGCCCACTACTAGGCAAAAAGAAAAAAATACCATGATTATTTTGCTTACAAGCAAGACTGATTCTGGATTTGTTAACAAACCATTATTAAAATAAGACATGGTATGATGTGACATATATAAAGAGAAATATAACAGAACATTTTGCTATAATATCTGAGTGGCCAAAATGGCACTCTGTGTATTGGTATTTATGAATCAAAATCTTAACTGCAAGCTTCTGGAACAGTTGTAATATATGCAGTAAGCTGTAGAACTCTAGTGTCAGTGTGGCAAAAATTTATGCCAACAAGGGGGGAAAAAATTCTTTGTTTCCATCTATATTTCTACAGCCCAGATAGATCAGTTCTAATCAATTATGTCTTTTTAGTTTATGTCTCACTTTTACAATTGCTTAAATTTGCTCTAGTTATTATGCTGATACCCAGCAGAATTTTTTAAAGAAAGATTTATTTTTAAAGCTAAAAAAATCATGTTAATGAATTATGAATAGTATTATAATACTGGGCTTTCGTCATTGTTGATCTAGACTTATATAACACTTGCTAAGACTGAAATATAATGCCCTGATTCTTGGACAGCCCTATTGGAATACCAAAATGTCTTAATTGGAGATGGTGAGAAATATTCTGAGAATACTAATTGGCTGATAAATTATCAGTATTAAAATGCAGGCATCTCATCTGGGAATCCACCAAGATTGATCAGCACCAAGATTGTCATGTGGACCTTCCTCTCCAAAACAAGAGAAGGAAAGGTAAATAAACTTTTCACAGGAAAATTGGTTATTTGCTAAAACTTAAAAGATTGACATAAAACAGTTTAAATTATGGACTATAAACAAGATAAGGGCAGTGTTGTATGATCAAAGGGAAACCCTGGAGTTGCTAAGACAGTGTGTGCTGATGCAAATCTTGAGGTGAGGAAAGGGCATTTAGTAGCAAATGGGCAAAATTCTGCTACATTTTCTTAAGGCTATAACCAATCCAAAAGCACATCTACCAGGTCAGAAGCATCTCTACCAGCCCCACTTCATTACAAAAGATATGTGTCCATTAGAAGTATCTTGATATCAGTTTAATATTTACTTTGAACAAAATAATATGTACATAATTAGTTTTATTAAAGCACGTAGTTCTACTAATTTTAGCCAGTTTGGTATAGTGATGAAGATACAAGGCTAAAAACCAGGAGTCTATGAGTTCTAGTCCCACTTAAGAAAGAAGCCAGCTGGATGATCTTGGACCAATCACACACTCTCAGCCCTAAGAAGCAAACAATAGCAAACCACTTCTGAAATCCTGCCAAGAAAACTGCAGAGACTGATTGAGACAATCTCCAGGAGTAAATATTGACTTGAACACACACACATGCACCACACTTAATAATTTAGAGGATAATGTTATGGACATAGTGCATATGGGGTCTAATAGTTAAGGCCTAATTTGAGTTACATAATAGTTGGTGACTGGGACCATAGTACATAATTGGAAAGCAGAGTGAGTAACCACTCATTTCATTTCTTTTCTTCCAATTTTGAGGAGGTTGTTAAAAAAAATTGAATTAGTCTTTTTTATGTTAAACCCTGTAATTTTCCAGTTTCCTACCTTAAAATAATAGCAACCACATAGCCAATTTGCAACACCTATGTTTGATCCTGTAGTTTGATCAAATAGAATTCTGTGAGGCAGGCTGGAACAAGAGTGTCTGGTGATGGCCCTGGATTAAAATTCTAAACCAAGCATTAAGAAAACAAATAGTAAAGTAACTTACTTTATATGTCCAACTGATGATCTTGAATTCAATTTTTGCTTGAAATACCTGATATTGCTTGAAGTAAAATAATAAAACCAAAAAATTTAATTCCATTTTTACGTCTTAATTCAATGACAGCTTGTACAAATATTTATCTTTAAAATCAATCCCAATAATTGCCTAGTGTCTCTAAAAAACCCCCACCACTTTACAGCTGGGAACTTATATGCTTAGATTACAAAGCTACATTTTATTGTCTCTCTAAAAAAAATATATATCCTGATCTGCAATATCTAGTAAATTAGCGGAGTTGTTTGGTTGGTAATATACACTGTTCCACATTAATTAGTCTTTAAAATGGCTTAAATCAATGCAGTCTTCTCAACACAAAGATTATGTAATATCTTTTATAACAGACAATATCTGTTATCTCAATGACATCAATATGCTGATTGATTTTAGCTTTAAAACTATCTGGTGAACTATTATTTTTATAAAATAAAGTACTTTTTATTTTGTATTTAAAATAAAACATTTAAAATAAAAACAGTAAAGAAAAACTTAACTATGAATCAATCCACAGCTCTAAAAAATGAATCAGGCCTCTTCTTGAAATGCGTATGCATGCGTGAATTCAGACACTATTGTTTAGTCAAATGTGGATGTGTCAAACACTTGTCACCTCATGCAGCTCTGTTCTTTTGAGAAGGGTCTAGTTAAATTATCACTGTTGCTGCTGTAACTCTCTACCACCTGAAGTTTCTACCACTGACCTAATGGAATGGAGATGTCCATTAGTCTGCAATTGCACAGAGAAAATTCCATTGGCTGTTTGCTGTTACTCCATGAGCTGGGGCCAGGAATAAGGTATACTGTAATCAGATGGAGAGTGGCCATCTTTGACAAGCTTGAGATACAGGAATCACTTATGCTGCATTCTTTTAAAGTTGTGATTAAAATACTTAAATTTAAAAGATTTAAGTATATTTTAAGTGTGATGTATAAACCCAGTCAATCCATTCAGTAATGATAATGATGATAATGATGATGATGATGAATTAAAGTTGTATGCTACCAGATACTCAGTGATTCTAAGTAGCTTGCAACAATCAAACAAATTATAATCAAATTAATAAAGGGTGGCAAATGTGACAGACCAGATGGAATAAAGAGAGGGATCTCACTCAATGTTGCTAAAGGCCTTCATCATCCTTCTGAACAACAGCAGAGTTGGGGACATCAGGATCTTGAGCAGATCTGGGCATTTTTGTTCTGTCCCAGCCTACATGAGTCCTTGTTATGCTCACAAGGAGAAACCCCTCTTCCAAGAAACAGGCAGGAACCGCAAGAAAAAAACAATCCCTTTTATTCTCACAGACCTGAGTCAATGTCCAAGGCAAACAAACACAGTCCACAGAAACTTGAGCCTCAATACGAACGGTTGCCTTCGGCAATCAGCACCTCCCACACCTTCCCTTTTATAATTCAGCCAAGGCGTGGCTTCCTAATGCCTTCTCCTTTGCCTTTGGAGCTGTCCCATTGCATTCCTCTGTCCTATTCGCTTCTCTTGCCTGCGCTTTCGTGTATCCTGGATTTGTCCCAACTGTTCTTCATCACTGTCCAACTCAGGCTCCCAGCACAGCTATGTCTCAGCCTGAGCACGAGTAGAGGGGCCAGGCTCCTTGTCTGACCATAAGTCTTGGAGCTTCTCAGAGCCTTCCTCTGACTCTAATGTCACTCCAGGTGTGGGAGTAATGTCCTTATAGCCCACGTGTAGGCTGCCATGCAGCTGAACCACATGGACGGAAACAGGACAAAGGAGAATATTGAGCAATCATCCCATTGACAACTCCTCCCAGTCACAAACGGCTTGGAAACTGTGTTCACCCTCACGTACTCATATGTAAATAGGTTATCCCTCCTACTTGCTTCCTGTACACACCCACATTTTGCTGAGCTAATAAAAGAGATTCCCTGACTTTTGTCCTGGGTCATCTCATCCCGAGGAAAAACTCTGCGTGGTGTTATTTCTTCACTGTTTCGGCTAAATTTCATGAGAGGCCCTCTGGAAGCGGAAAAATCGCAACTGGTGACCCCGACGTGATCACTAATAAAGTGATACGTTCCTTCGACCTCCTACTACTCATCGCCCGGACGAGGCTTAGTGCACTTCAGATATCGTTGGTAAAGACGGCTATCTTTTCGTGAGTAATGGGGGGAAAATTTTCTAAGACGCAGGCCGTGCATCTGCAAGAACTTAGAGAATTAACGAAGTCTACTAATTTTATTCTCAAAAACAGCGGTAAATTATTGCCTGTTTTGAGTAAATCTGATTTGGTTAATTTATTATGTTATATTTGGGAAAAATATCCGGCATATCCGGAAAAGGGCTCACTTAAAGTGACTACATGGAGTAAATTGGGTATTTCTTTCCATGAGCATCCCAGAGCTCCTGCAAAAATGCTATCATCATGGCGAATTGTTCTGGAATGCCTCAAAGTCCATGAACAAGGGCTCATGGAGACATTGGGCTCTGTGACCCCCCCACCGCCTTACAAGAAACAAATTTCACAAGGCAATGAGGCTTTTCCTCTTACCTCCCCCTCCTCCCCCTCTGCTCCAACATCCCCCCCCCTTTCAGTTCCTCTTTCTGCTGATCTTTCTATTGTTCCTTCTGCTGCCCCTCCCATGAGTGCTGTTGCTACTACCATGGCTGAAGCTCGAAGTCAGGGTTTGCTTGATATTGATGAATTGTCTGAGTGTTCTGCATTTCCTGTTGCTTTTGTTCGGAATACTGCGGGTGCCATGATACCTCAATATGAACCTCTTCCTTTAAAAACAATCAGAGACCTGAAAACAGCGGTCTCGATGTACGGCATTCAAGCCCCTTATGTCAAAGGTCTTTTTAATGCTCTGGCTGGGTCTTTCATTCTTACTCCCCAAGATTGGAAAGATATTTTGAGAATGCTTTTGACCGGACCCCAGTATGTTGTGTGGGAATCAGATTTTCGCCGAGAGGCTGAATCCGCTGCCCATGTTGCTGGGATAGCTGCAATTACGGCAGATGCCATTTCAGGCTCTGGTCAGTTTTCGCTTGTTACTGCCCAAATGCAGCTTCCCCCAGCTACTTTCCCTTTAGTCAGCCTGGCCGCACTTAGAGCCCTGGACAAGGCTGATGACTCAGGAGCCCTTCCCACTTCCTCTTTTTCAAAAATTCTTCAAGGTCCCAGTCAGCCCTTTTCTGACTTTATTGAGGAGTTGCAAAAGGCAGTGGATAGGCAAATTACCAATCCCACGGCACGTGCAGAATTGCTTTTAAAATTGGCGTATGAAAATGCAAATACTGACTGCCGTCGTGTTTTGCAACCTCTTGCTGCTAGATCTGACTCCACTTTGGCTGATTTCCTTAAAGCCTGCCGCATAGTGGGCACAAATGCCTTTAATATGGAAACACTGGCCATGGCTTTACAACAGGGCACAAAACCTGGTGGCAATTGTTTCAATTGTGGCAAACCTGGTCATTTTAAAGCCCAATGCCGTGCCCCAGGAGGGGGGGCATCGCGTCAAGCTCAAAAAGGGCTAAAACCAAAAACAATTTGCCCTAAATGTAAAAACGGGTTCCATTGGGCTAATCAGTGTCGTTCTGGCTCAAATTTCCAAGCCCAGTCGGAAAACTAGAAAGGGGGCGAACAGCCAGCCCCACCCAAAAGGCTGTACAGCAACTGCCATTTCCTGTTTCTTATCTGCCTGCTATTGTTCTTAGTGCTGATGTGTCACTTGATGCAGACTTTCCTAATACGCCCTATGTGATCTCCGCCTCCCTCTCTGCCCCCCTCCCCCTCTTACATCTGCTTTGCTACTTCCTCATGACTCACTCACTTTACGTGGTGCTTCATTTCCCCCTGCACTCTTGACATGCTCTATGGAACCTACAGTTTTGCTCCAAATTATTCCAAGCTACCCAATTTCAATACAAAGGGGAGAGATATTAGCAAAACTGATAATTCTCCCACCAGAGGACCCTCCCACTCTCTCTGAAACCACAGAACTTTTAGCAATTACTAAAACAATGCAACATAGTCGCCCTGCTATGAAATTTCATATTAAGGGACGCCCTTTTTTTGGCATTTTAGATACTGGCGCAGATGTGTCTGTGATCCGTACTGCTGAGTGGCCTTCTGATTGGCCCACCGAATCCTCACCAGCAGTCCGTGGCGTGGGCGGTACTCAACTTGCAAAAATTAGTAAGGACTGGTTGCCGGCTACATCACCTCAGACTTCCACAATTGCTTATATTAAGCCAGTTGTTTTACCTCTTCATATAAATTTGTGGGGCCGTGACCTGCTCCACCAATTCGGCGCAAAATTAAGCTTGGAATAATTATGTCACCTCCTTCACCTCTTCGCCTTTCTCTTAAATCTGACATTCCTGTCTGGATAGACCAATGGCCTTTAACTTCTGAAAAGGCCACTGCTCTACGCATTCTAGTGTCTGAACAACTTGCCCTAAAGCACATTGAACCCTCATTAAGCCCCTATAACACCCCAGTTTTTCTTATAAAAAAGAAATCAGGCAAATGGCGTTTCCTCCACGATTTACGTGCAGTGAATGCTGTTTTACAACCTATGGGAGCGCTGCAATGCGGCCTCCCAAACCCAAATTTAATCCCAAAAGACTTTGATCTTATGATCATAGATTTAAAGGATTGTTTTTTTTCTATTCCGCTTCACCCGGATGATATGCAACTTTTTGCTTTTTCAGTTCCTGAACTTAATATGTGTAGGCCAACTTCTCGCTATCAATGGCGTGTTCTTCCTCAAGGCATGCTAAACAGTCCCACCATGTGTCAATTTTATGTTAATGCTATGTTAGAACCATACCGTGCTATGTTCCCTCACTTTCTTGTTTATCACTACATGGACGATATTCTTGTCGCTGCACCTGGCCCTGTGGGCACAGTCAACCAAACACTACCTGTTCTCACTACCATGCTAGCTGAAGGGGGACTTAATATAGCCACCAGATAAGATACAGCAAAAGGCACCTTTTTCATATCTGGGTCATAAACTCCTTTCTTCTCACTCAACACCCATTTTTCCTCACATTTTTTTAGAGAAGGATACCACATTGGTGCAGCTCCAACAATATCTAGGTACCATAAATTGGATAAGACCTTACCACCAGCCAGTTGGCACCTCTTTTTTCTGCCTTACTCAGGGAAAGCAACCCTCAGACATCATACGCCTTAATGTGCAACAGTTAGGTGTCTTGACACAAGTAGAACAAGCACTCCACACACAATGGGTGGACCGCTGCATCCCTGATGAGCAACTACTCATCATCATTATAAATACGCCACAGATACCAACTGCACTTCTGGCACAAAACCCAAAGCCACTTCTTATTCTAGAATGGCTTCACCTCCCTCACACTCCTAGACACACAATTAGTCAAAAACCTTTTCAATTTGCCTCTCTCATCTCTAAGGCTCGCCTTCGAGCAAAAGCCCTTGCAGGAATAGAACCTTCTGTCCTATATGTACCATGTTCTCTCACTACATGGGAAACCATCTATTCTAACTCTGAAGCCTTGCAGCTTGCTCTCACTGAGTGGCCTGGAAAGATATCCTGCCACCCTCCTGCTGATCCTCGCATTCAGCTCCTACAAAATATCCCTGTTTCATGGGATACCCAATTACAACGCTTTCCCATCCCACATGCTGTCACACTCTTTGCAGATGGCAGTAAACAATTTGGTGCTTGTGCCTGGTATATTCATGGCCAATGGCACACAAAAATAACGCCACCCCAACGGTCTGCTCAGCGTGCGGAACTAGCCGCTGCCATTCTAGCTTTTCAAACATTTTCCACTCAACCTATAAATCTCATTCTTGACAGTCTCTATGTCACTCAAATTGTCACCACTATTTTTCAATCATACCTCTCTCCATCCCTGGACCCTGATTTAACTTCTTTATTTTCCACCCTACAAACTGTAATATCCAACAGGAAACATCCTTACTTTGTCACACACATAAGAAGCCACCAGCCTTTTCCTGGCTTCTTGCAAAAAGGAAATGATATTGCAGACGCTGCGGCCTCTGCTACCTGCCTCATGTCTCTTTCTCCTGTCTCCCCTTGGGACAGTCATGCTTATTTCCATCAAAATAAAAAAGCACTTGTGAAACAATTTGGACTAACCACTGCAGAAGCAACTGCTATTCTCCAGCAGTGTGCCACTTGCAGCAAGCAGGCTCACTCGCTCCCAATGGGGGTTAACCCCAGAGGAACCGAGTGCTGCCAAATCTGGCAAATGGATGTTACACAATATGCCCCATTTGCCCCATGGAAATATCTTCATGTTTCCATAGACACCTTCTCTGGCTTCATCATTGCAACCCCTCAACGGGGTGAAGCCACTAAGCATGTCATTAATCATTGTATTCGTTCATTTGCAACGTTGGGATGCCCAAAAGAACTTAAAACAGACAATGGTCCTGCTTACACAGGAGCAGTTTTTGCTGCCTTTTGTAATCAGTGGTCAATTGTTCACAAATTTGGAATACCTTACAATTCCCAGGGCCAAGCTCTGGTTGAACGTGCCAACCAGACGTTAAAACATGCGCTGGAAAAATATAATCAGACACAGGGGAAAACTCCCCCTAGCCTCCCAGCTTTGCAAAACAGGCTTAACCTGTGTTTATACACCATTAACTTCCTGAACCTGACGGGCACTCCTCCATCATCCGCAGCAACTCGTCACTTCTCTGCTTCTCCTGCTGCAGCAACATCCAAACCACTGGTGTACTTCAAACGACTTCCTGACCCCACCTGGAAAGGCCCTGCTGAACTCATCACCTGGGGACGAGGTTACGCCGCCATCCAAACCAACGGTGAGACTTTGTGGGTCCCTGGTCGACACATCCGTCCCTATCATTAAAAAAACAAAAACAGAGGACCTTTCCCCATCCAACATTAACAAGCAACAATGACACCACTTGGGTCTCTGGCCGCTGTGTGCGTCCTTACATGGTGGCTGATTCACCCGACAAATGAACAAGCTGTCGCGCGAGCAGGAGATCTGGGCGATGACCTATGGGACAATAACAATTACATCAAGGACATAAAAACAACAGCAACCTCATTAAATGTCACCAATTGTTGGATTTGTATGCACATTCCAGGAAAATCAGATCGAGGTCTGCCGCTGCAAGCGGTCCCTTTTAATCAAACAGGCTGGAAAACCTTCGAGCCCTCAACCACACAGCACAAACTTCGGCTGCTGTACGCACTGTACTACATGAACCTGCAGCCATATGTTTTAACTCCACAGGGTTGTCCTCCAACGCTAACGTGATGGGACACTACCAAAGCTGTAATAAAGTTCTCCCATGGGCCTCTGATAAAAGATGTAGGGGGCTTAAAAGGATGCTTACGAAGGTCCACAACTCGAGCGATAATAGTATTACATATACATCCAATGAGAATGCCACCATCCTGCATTACCTTGCTTGTATGGACTTGGAGAGCATAATCACTTCTGCCAACATTTCGTCCCCGTACTTTTTGCCCAATGACTTGTGGTTCATTTGTGGAATAAGAGCCTATCGAGCCGTTCCGAAGGACTGGGCGGGGGTCTGCACTCTAGGGTTCGTGATTCCGCTTTTATATAAGATAGATTCCCTTCCCCTAACCCGCATTCACAATAGGCGAGACATTGATATCACTCATGACAATCCTCTAACATTGGGTGGCAGCACAGGGACACAGTTTAGTCGCGGCCTCCTGCCAAACATAGGCGCTGCTATGAATTACAGAGACTTACATCTCCTGAATAACTGGACTGTGCACATGTTCAACGACACCATAGCAGTTATAAAATTATTCAACACCGAACTTAGTGAAGTGCGATCGGTTGCTTTGCAGAACCGTTATGCATTAGATATAATGTTAGCTGCTAAGGGTGGTGTATGTGCCCTGATCCATTCCCATTGTTGCATGTACATACATAACTATCAGCCAAACATCTCAGCTACTGTAGCCCACATGGAAAGGCTGATCAGGAACAACCCCCTTATGTCGGATGGTTCCGGTACCATAGACATATGGGGCTCTCTATGGTCTTGGCTACCTGATGGCTCCTGGTTACGATCCATCATTCCCCCCATCATAATGATCATAGTACTGATGGTTATGTTGTGTTGTTGCATCCAATGTCTTCCTTCCCTATTGCAGACATGTAAAGGTCTTTTACCTTCCCAAAGAAAAGATATGTTTATAGCCGAAAGACAATCACTTTTAAGCCTTGAAGGCCTACGTATTGAAAAAACAAAAACAGAGGAGATGTGGGAGTAATGTCCTTATAGCCCACGTGTAGGCTGCCATGCAGCTGAACCACATGGACGGAAACAGGACAAAGGAGAATATTGAGCAATCATCCCATTGAAAACTCCTCCCAGTCACAAACGGCTTGGAAATTGTGCTCTATATCACGTACTCATATGTAAATAGGTTATCCCTCCTACTTGCTTCCTGTACACACCCACATTTTGCTGAGCTAATAAAAGAGATTCCCTGACTTTTGTCCTGGGTCATCTCATCCCGAGGAAAAACTCTGCGTGGTGTTATTTCTTCACTGTTTCGGCTAAATTTCATGAGAGGCCCTCTGGAAGCGGAAAAACCGCATCCAGGCCCCTCCTCCTCATCTGATTCCTCCATCAGCTGCCAGATCCACGTGGGGGTTGCCAACTACGCAGAGACTCGACCTTACTCGGCTCCATGGCGATGCCCTTAGGAGAAATGCGATGACCTAGGAAATCAATGGTCATTTGATAGAATTGGCATTTCTCCAGTTTGGCATACAAATGATGATCTCGGAGCCATTGCAGGACCTAATGGAGATGCTGATGGTGTGTCTCCCGCAAAGGGGAGTAGATCAGAATGATCATGACAAACTGATCTAATAGACTCCGGAATATGTCGTTCATGAAGTGTTGAAAAACTGCAGGGGCGTTGGTTAGCCCAAATGGCATCACTGTATACTCGAAGTGCCCGTACCAGGTGCCAAACGCTGTCTTCCACTCCTCACCCGATCGAATCCTAACGAGATTGTAGACTCCTCTCAAGTCCAATTTCGTGAAGATTTTTGCCTCCCGGAGTCGTTCCAGAAGTTCGGGGATGAGGGGCAGCAGGTATCGATTACGTACCGTAATGGCATTTAATTTTCGATAGTCCCAGCAAAGCCTCAATTCTCCAGACTTCTTTTTTACAAAGAGCACTGGTGCAGACACTGGCGAAGATGAGGTCCGAATAAAACCCCGAGCCAAATTTTTGTCCAGAAAGTCCCACAACGCGGCCAACTTGGGGTCTGACATGGAATACAAACACCCCACTGGGAGAGGCGCATCAGGAACTAAGTCAATGGGGCAGTCATATGGCCTGTGCGTGGGCAACTGATCTGCCTCAGTCTCGCTGAACACATCAGTGTAAGTCACCAGTTCGGAGGGCAGGGAGATCCCTGGGGGACTCAACACCTGGCTGGCAAAGACTTGGCAGGTGTGGTCCACACACTGTAAACTTGGAAAGGTGACCAAGTTCTGAGACCAATAAATCATGTGTCCGGAGCCACGCCAATCCCAAGACCACGGGGAAATGCAGGTCAGAGGTTATGTAAAACTGAATAGCCTTCTCATGCGAGTTGATGGCCATACCCAATGGTTGCATGGCGGCCTTAATTGGCCCAGACAGGAGCACTCAGCCATCAATAGTCTCTACTAACAGAGGCGGTTCCACCGGGCATTGGGGAACAGCCCATTTGGCCACAAATGCTGCGTCCATAAAGTTTGTGCTGGCCCCAGAGTTGACCAAAGCATGTACTGGAATCCCCTGTGGCTTCCCAGGGAGAATCAAGCGTGCCGCCAGTATCAAATGCTGTGGAGGTCCGAATGCAGCATCCGAAGAATGTTGCTCGGTGTTGGGGGAAACCCGACCCAAAATGTCTTTTAGGTCGGATTTAGGGCATTTCCCGACAGATGAGGTTGCTTTCACGGGGCAGGCTCGGTAGCTGACGCCCCTTGTCGCTTCTTGGGGCAGAAGGTGGCCAAATGCCTAGGGTCCCCACAGTAGAAACACAAACCCCCCGAACATTGTCTATTCATTTCTGCCACCGAGGTCTGGCAGCACCTAACTCCATAGGCTCCTCCCACAGAACCGGAGTCTCACGCACAACTGGGGCCGCCAGGGTCTCTGGGGTGGCATGACGACTCCTATGCTGCTGCAGCCAAGCATCAATCCGCAAACAGAGATGGATCAACCCATTGAGGTCTGGGGGAACATCGACACAGGCCAGCTCGTCCAACAGCTCCTCCAACAAGCCATCCTGGAAAGCGTCCATGAGTGCAGCTTCGTTCCAGGCTGAATCCTGACTAAGCAGCTGAAACCCATTGATATATCCCTGTAAAGGGCGTCGGCCCTGCCTCAGTGCTTTCAGGCATCGGGTAGCGGTCTGTGTCTTAATGGGGTCCTCATACATAAGACGCATATAGTCACAAAAAACCCCCAAATTATCCAACAACGGACTAGGCTGGGCTAGCAGGGGTGTACCCCAACGAGTTGCAGCACCAGAGAGGAGGCTGATCATAAACCCCACTTTATCACGGTCAGTGGGGAAGTCAGCCGCTCTCAGGCTGATAAAGAGCTGGCATTGGCCCAAAAAAGCTGGAAACATCTCCGGAGTGCCATCAAATTTGTCAGGCACTGTGACTGGACACTTCCTTCAGGGTTGTGGAGCAGCAGGAGTAGAGGCTTGAAGCTGAGCAACTTGAGCTGCCAGCAAAGCCAGCTGCTGGGAGAGCTGGGCATTCTCCGTACATAACTGCTCCATGGTAATAGGTGGTAGAAGGCCGAAGGCAAACTGTTCTGTCCCAGCCTACGTGAGTCCTTGTTATGCTCACAAGGAGAAACCCCTCTTCCAAGAAACAGGCAGGAACCGCAAGAAAAAACCAACCGCTTTTATTCTCACAGACTTGAGTCAATATCCAAGGCAAACAAACACAGTCCACAGAAACTTGATCCTCAACACAAATGGTTGCCTTTGGCAACCAGCACCTCCCACACCTTCCCTTTTATAATTCAACCAAGGCGTGGCTTCCTAATTCCTTCTCCTTTGCCTTTGAAGCTGCCCCATTGCATTCCTCTGTCCTACTCGCTTCTCTTGCCTGCGCTTTCATGCATCCTGGATTTGTCCCAACTGTTCTTCATCACTGTCCAACTCAGGCTCCCAGCACAGCTGTGTCTCAGCCTGACCGCAAGTAGGGGGCCAGGCTCCTTGTCCGACTGTAAGTCTTGGAGCTCCTCAGAGCCTTCCTCTGACTCTAATTTCCAGGCCCCTTCTCCTCATCTGATTCCTCAGACTCAGCTGCCGGATCCACTGGCTAGCGAGGAATCACAACAATTTTACGTCCCCCAGGGCAACTTCTGGCTCTTCGGCTGTTCCTGTCCAATCTTTGTGAGGTAAATCAGAAATTAGAATTCAGATGTAAGTAAGTGTATGCCATGCACACAGTATAATTGCATTGCTTTTATTTTGAAGGCAATTGCTTTTCTTTTTAGTTTATACATGTGTGTGTTCATGCCTATGCATCTTCACAACCCTATTCTCCAAGAATCCCAGTTTCTCATGTGGCCCCTTGGGAAAATTAATTGCCCATCTCTGATCTTGAGGGAAACTTTTGCAGTTCAGAGAAATGGTATTGTTTAATCAAAAGAACCTGGAACAATTCCAGTGGCCACACCCCAATGGTCATTGAGTGTATTTTGGGCATTTACTTTCAATTTCTGGAAAAAATGCCTCACAAAAAATAACGGTTCATTTAATGACTGTGATGCTCATTTAATGATTGTAGTATTTGCTTAATGAGCACTACAAAAAAAGTTGTAAATTCGGGTGTAGTCACATGAGGGTTAATTATGACTACCTGAATTACTGTAAAAATGTCATTAAGATAGAAGTGGGGAGCCTGTACTTCCAGATGTTATTCAGTTATGATTTACATGTCAGGTTGAGATCTTGGACATTCAACAACATATGGAGGACTTCCAAAGATACTCTTTTTCAAAAGGCAACTGGACTTTGTTTTTCCTTGAAGACATTTTGCTTCTCATTCAAAAAGCTTCAGTTCTGACTGAATGGTAGAGAATGAAAGGATTTATATTCCTTGCAGTCATCTGGTCGTCAGCAGTCTTTCTGAGAATTGTTGAGGCTACTTAGAGGTTTATCTGTGCCTTCGAGGTCAACTGAATAGTGCAAATGGGGTGTGGAACCTTTTTTGGAACTGCTGAAAGGACTGTGTTGCAACCAGGAGCTACCATGTTTCCTCGAAAATAAGACTCGGTCTTATTTTTTATTTTTATTTTTTGCTCCAAAGGAGACAGTAGGTCTTATTTTGGGGGGATGTCTTATTTTTTTCCCAACACCTGCCTCACCTAGCAGCAGCGGCACTGATAGTAATCTCTCTGTTCCCAAGTGCCTCAGGTGCAGGCAGACATAGCTTCCAGTCTCCATCATTTCTCTGTCTGGGAGAAAAGTGTTTGGTGCCTATGGAGCATTTGTTGTTCTCTTCTTTGTCTGTTATGGAGGAGCTCCTGTTGGATTTTTAGATTTGATGAAGGTCCAGTTGGGATAGCTACAAATTCTAAGTGCTTCTTTGATGTGTTTTAGTTCTTTTTCTTTTCCATCTTTGCTAGTAGGCAAATTTTCAATCCAATAGTTTAGGGTTCTGATCACTTCCATTTTGTGCTTCAGTGGGAGGTGAGAATCAAAATGTAAATACCGATTTCTGTGGGGGGGGAATGTCTGTAAACTTCAATGTTAAAGCTTCTATCTTCCTTAGTGTGTTTGTATGTTATGTTGGTTGAAAATCCTCCTGAGCTTTTCAGATATTCCTGCACTGTATGGAATGACAATGTTGCTTTGTTTGTTGGTCTCTTTTTTGTCTGTTGTGGAGGAGCTCCTCTTGGCTCTTTTTTTTGGATTTGATGAAGGCACAGTTGGGGTAGCCACAAGTTTCTGAGGGCTTCCTTGATGTGTTTTGATTCTTACACTGAGCAGTGAGAATCAAAATGTAAATACTGATCTATATGTGTGAGTTTTCTGTAAACTTCAATGTTAAGGCTTCTGTCTTCCTTAATGTGTACTGCACAGTCCAAGAATGCCAGTCTTTTTTTCTTAACATGTTCTCAAGTAAACTTAATGTATCTGTCCACACAGTTGATGTGTTTGGTGAAGTCTTCCACTTCCTGTGTTTTAATCTTGACCTAAGTATTGTCCACATACCTATACCAATGAGTGGGTGGAATTCCTGTGAATTAGGGCTTTGGTTTCTATCTCTTCCATGTAGAGATTGGCCTCAGTGGCGGACACAGGTGAACCCATGGCACAGCTATGTTTTTGTCTGTAGAAACCTTCATTGTATTTAAAATAGTGTTTTAATACAGGAAATAGTAGCCTTCACCAAACGCATCAGCTTTGTGGAAAGATACGTTAAGTTTACTCGGGAACATGTTAAGCAAAAAAGACTGGCATTCTTGGACTGTGCATTAAGGAAGACAGAAGCCTTAACACTGAAGTTTACAGAAAACTCACAAGAGCCAAGAGGAGCTCCTCCACAACAGACAAAGAAGAGACCAACAAACAAAGCAACATTGTCATTCCATACAATGCAGGAATATCTGAAAAGCTCAGGAGGATTTTCAACCAATATAGCATACAAACACACTTTAAACCCAAGAATACATTAAGGCAGAAGGTTATCCACCACTAAGATAAAACACCCAAACATAAACTGAGCAATATGATATATGCAATACAATGCAGTGATGCATGTAAAGATCTATACAATGGATAAACAAAACGATCACTTCACAAATGCATGGCACAACATAAGACAGACATGTCAAACTCACGATGTCACGTGACGTCACGCAACGTATCGGGCCAGTTTTGCCATTGCCGGCAATGGGGTGGGCGTGGCTTCCACATGACGCGTCCGGCCCACGGGCCGGCAGTTTGACACCCCTGACATAAGAGAACAAACCCATCAGGACAAGATTCAGCAGTCCATTTGCATTTGAAAGCAAAGTCCACATACTGGACAGAGAGGACTATTGGTTTGCAAGAGGGGTCAAAGAGGCCATCTATGTTAAAATTGAATAGCCTTTTCTCAACAGAGGGGGAGGGATACATTACCATCTATAGCCTGTTTACAACACAGTCCTTTCAGCAGTTCCAAAAAAGGTTCTACACTCATTTGCATTATTCAGGTGACCCCGAGGGCACAGATAAACCTCCAAGAAGCTTCAATAACTCTCAGAAAGAGTGCTAATAACCAGATGACTGCAAGGAATATAAATCCTTCCTTTCTCCACCATTCAGTCAGAACTGAAGAAGCTTTTTGGATGAGAAGCAAAATGTCTTCAAGGAAAAACACTTTTGAAAAAGCACTTTTGGGACAACCATGACGTGGATGACTGAAAATTTCCATAGACATATGGAGGGCTTCATACTGAGCAATCCTGCTTCACAACATATGGAGTCCCCCCGTTATTTTTATCTGCCTTTATTTTCCAATTTGTTGTGTGCTGAAAATGCCTTTCCAATGTTACAGATTTGTGTTTTTTTATTGTTTAGTACATTCTTTTTAAAGTATTGAAATGAAATGCTAGACCAACCTTTCAAAACACATATTTGAATAATATTTGTACTACAACTCACCAAAGTCCAGCCAACATGGCCAAACCTTTTGGGCATTGTATCTAGAAATATTGGATCTCTAATGTACCATGGCTAGAGATCATTAATGTGCTTCAACATTTTCAGGCCTGAAAGAAGCATTATGTGAAATGTAGAAATGCTTAGACATGAGTAAGGCCTGCTGATTTTATTTATACCAATATCCAGCCTCAATATATTTATTAAGTGAATGTTGAGATAATGTATCAGGAGTAAAACCTCCTTAACAGTAACTTCAAGAATAAAAAGACAAATGAATACCTAAGAGAAAGCAAACACATAGAATACGCATAGATATTGTGCTGGCAGAAAAAAAAAGCTACCCGTCATTTCCTGTTTCTCTGCCTTCCACTTCCATGTGAGCTTAAAAAAAAATTCTATCAGGGGACCTACTTAGCTTTTTTTTTTTTAATCATCTCACTGATGACTTTTAATAATGGTTGATACCTGTTTTAAATGACAGAATACATTAGGCTCTTGACTATAAGCAAATGTCACATACACAGGTTCAAACTGTATCTAACAGCAAACTATACCCTCTTTTCATACAAATGAGAATCTCTAAGTCAGAGCTCCTAAACATGAGACCAGAATCCAGCTCTTGAGGTCTGGATTTGGCAAGTGTCTTCAGATCTTATCTTTTTGTTTATTTAATATTGGTTTCCCCCTCTCTCATTTCATCTCTCTTTTCTCTAAAACCAGATCATAACATTGATATGATTTACATTTCAGTTTAACTGTATGTATATTTTATATAATTCTATTTAATAGCCCATTTTAATTAATTGCATTTATTTCTGCAGTCACATTCGACTGGAAACAATAATGGGAACATAGCTATAAGACTTCTAAGCAAGATTTTTTTTTAATTTCATACTATCGAAATCTTTGAAATGGAAATTCAGTTTTTAATATTTGTTTCATATGAATGAGAACAATTTCCAGAACTATTGAGCTTTATGGTATTGCTACCAAATATAAAAAATGACTTGACATTCTCATTATACCTTACACAATATTTGAAAATAAATTATCCATTTTGCCAATCATTAGTGGGTAATAAAACATACCATATTAGTTTTCTCTGAGTATAACTTTCAGAGTAAGTTTAATGTTCTTCCATTGAAATTTGTTTTGCATCCCTATAGCTATATTTAAATTCTGCAGCCATTTGAATGTACAATCTTTGACTTGATTGGTTTCAGAAAAATCCCAATAGTCTATACATACAGTCCAGCTAATGTTCTGAGTTACATATAATAAGATTTTAAATCAAGTCTCTTAGTATTCACTTTGTTTCTGCAATTCTTTTGATATTATGCTACATATTTGAAAATACTGAAAATAATCACACAAACTAGGCCATTATGAAATTAAAATTTTAAAGGATCTTGATTCTGTCTATATATGAACAAATTAATTCTGTACTGAACAAATTTCTTGGTACTTTCTTCCTAAAACTAACATTTAACAGTATTGTAAGGGAGATATCTGGACTGGACTGATTCTATTCTTGTATTTATAACCATGTAATCAATATAGCGGGGCCACAATGGTTCAAAAGTTAAAGAGGCTGAACTTGTCAACTGGAAAGCTAACAGCCCGGGTTCAAGATCCAAATGCTGCACAATGGGATGAGCTCTCATTACTTGCCCCAACTTCTGCCCACCTAGCAGTTCAAAAGCATGCAAATGCAAGTAGATAAATAGGTATCACTGCGGTGGAAGGTAACTGTTCCATGTGCCATAGTGTACAGTCATGCTGGCCACATGACCATGGAAATATCAGCAGACAACTGGCTCCCTCGGCTAAGAAATGGAGATGAGCACCACGCCTAGCATCAGATATGACTGGACAGGGGAAACCTTTACCTTTTATTAATCAATGTATTACTTATCTCTCCTCTGTTCTTGTTTACATCAAACCAGAGAAATTAATGCAAGCTGTCTGATAATTTATGCCAATTATCATTGACTTCTCTTTCATTCCAAGTTGGACTCATGGATACTAACTTCTGCAGTTGTCATTGCTTTGCTCAATTGAAGCTTTGGTAACTCTTTCTAAAATACAGAAGATATAGATTAGGTTTAATCATACTCTTGACCCATGCATATAAGGACAGTATCACACAGTTTGAGATATTTGGGCCAATATACTACATACACAACCATATAAATATTTTTATATTTTTAACAACTTTTTGTTGATACCTTGGAAATAGTTGTTTTACATATTGCTATTGTTTTTAATGCAATATTATTTAAACTTTTTAAAGCCATGCATACTTATTTTAGCTGGCCTAGAAATTAAATAAATAAATAAATGGTGTACTGTTGTAGTTCCACAAAATTCCATAGAAAATGATCATAAGTTTCTACTACCTTTTCTTGGGAATCTCAAATTCACAGCACACTATAATCATTTTGGGATGGTCTGGAAAATCTAAAGAGGATTTGTTCTGGTTACTTCTTGAGTGGAATATTCCCCCCCCCCCCAAATTTTATTTTTCAAAGCTGTAGGCTAGATTTGGACATCTCAGAAGAAGGAAATAGCTAGGTAACCCTGTACTGTTTTTAAGAAAACTACATAGATGATTCCACAAAGTTATCAGAAATCAAGTACGATTTGGAGATGTTACCTTATAGCTTACTCATGTGGGTATGCTTAACATACCTAGTCTCTTATTCAAAATTCTCTGTGGAGTTTTATTTCTAATATATATTTCAGAAAGTTGGTGAAAAAGGCAGTATTGTGCCAAAGGATGAAGTAAAATATTTTTATTTTTATGCTCTTTCTCTTCCTTTTATGTGTGACTCTTGGATGTGTAAGGTAAAGGAAAAACAAAAATTAGAAGCCATTTAATACATCTGATATTAAAGAAGGCTATCTTGAAAACCCTATACTAACAAATACTGTGTCTTTTCTGCTTCATTTTTAGAATTACCAAACTCTGTATAAATGTGGTCCCATTTGAAAAAAATAAAAATAAGAAAGGTATTAGCAGATTAAGATATATTTTCTATGCAACCAGGGGATGGGCTGCATATTATGATTTAAAGGAAATCAGAATAGCAGATGCAATGGTGGGATCCTGCCTTTTAAAAAAAAAAAAATTGCAGACTTCCCTGTTAATGGAAAGTCAATACTGTCTTTCCCCAAGGCAAGGAAGGAACCAGAACCCCAAAACTGACCTGAGGATCTGTCGGTTATCTTCAATCTCCAAGGAAAATGTCAGGTCATGAGTTTTCATAGCCCTGAACAATACCTGTAAAATTACATTTTGCCTATGTGCCAGGATTCTCAGATTATAAAGGCAACAATGTATGAATGCAGTAGAAATCAATTACAGAAGAGTAAGTAGCCAATTTATTACAGGGTGGAGTGGGGAGGCAAGAAAAGGGATGCTTAATCCTTCCCTCCATTATTTGTCCATTCAGCATTTCCTTTTCAATCTCTTTGTCATCTCAGATAGGAAAAATGACCAGGGAAGTAAATTTGTTACCAAGAACATTGAACAAAAGTTGAAAGGTCTCAGATGTAAAATGGTAAATTTACCCAGATAAATAGACATAATGTAACACGTTATGTTTATGGTTTCCAAGCCTTGAGATTTGCCTAAGGAATTTTATTTCCATTTAAGACCATTTTCTTGATTTTGTCACAAAATCTAATAAAAGCTTATCTGCTTTTTGTAGCTCTTGCTGTTTTCATTCTTAGAATCCATTCAGAGCATAAGCTCCAGTAATACAATAAATTGGCAGCTTGGGTATTAATTCACTTTTTAAAAATTAGAATTGGAATGAAGAAAATTGATTCTAGGAAGTATGTGTTGAGATGAAAGGCAAGACAAAACAAGAAACCAGGTATTGTGTAGCTGAGGTTGAGAGAGAAGACGCTCAGTTTACATGTTTATTTGGTCTACTGCTGAAACAATATCCAAATGTAAAACTTGGAAAAAATCTGGTGAATTGCGACCTGTTTTGCGATCTATTTTTAAAGAGGTCAGTAGTGCTTCAGACTTATTGGCAATAAAGCTGGCTTTTCTTATTTTCAAAAGCCACTCAATAATAAAGTAATTTCTACTTGTGGTTAATTTGTACTTTTTAAATTAGCAAAGTAAAAAAAAGTTTGTGAAATCCAAAAGTTTTAAGAGTCCTTTTCCTTTATGCAATTTAGGGACTAATTTAAAAAAAAGTATTGCTCAGGATGTTATCTGAAACAACTCTTATAAACACAAAAATAAGTACACAGTGCCATGCTATTAGCCTACTTCTTTTGAACTTCCCTAAACCACCTACTACCCCATCAAAATATACTTATTAGGTTTATATATGACAACCATTGCAAGGATATTATATACTTCTCAGTAGAAAGAGTGTCTGACCTTTTCAATGGAAGAATGGGGGGAATATGCTTCTATAATAATTTCCTACCTTAAAAGCAAAACTGACACAGATTTCAACTTAAACCTGGAGCCAGTGTTAGATTATAATCTAAACCAGACATGTCAAACTCACGATGTCACGTGACATCGTGCGACATATCGGGACTGTTTTGCCATTGCCAGCAATGGGGTGGGCGTGGCTTCCGTGTGATGCGTCCGGCCCGTGGGCCGGCAGTTTGACACAGCTGATCTAAAGCAAGAACTAATACTGCATTCAAAATGTGATTTTATTTGTGTATTGAATCTATATTTCAATTTTATGAGATATGTAAATCAGAATATATATTTTGGTAATATAGGCTGAATTTACTCCCAATTACTACAGTGGCAAATTCCATTTGATTTATATTGAGTTAAGCATGTTTTTATGTTCATTTTTAATTTATCTAATCATAAATAATTAATTATACTTTAGAACATTATAATCTCCATGGCACTTTAAATAAAATTATTTATTTGTATTACATCCCTTTATTGTTTTTTCATATGTCTCTTGCATTTGTTTATGACTTTCTTTAAATGTTCAATAAAGAGAAAATGAATAAATGAGAGAAACAAACAGGCACGTTTGTAAAAGTAAGGAAAAGAGGAAGGAACTAATATATCTTTGGTTTAAAATTATGTGTGGGTCTAAAAACCCTTTTTAAGCCTTACTGCTTAAAACTGAATTATGGATGAAAGTAGATTGTGAATTTGAAATTATGAAAGTATTTATTATATTAGTATCAAATTAGTGATAATCCAGATTGGAGTGGGTATGAGAGATAAATTGCACAAATATTTTTATCCCATGAAATGCATCCTTCTTTTAAGTAGACCAGCTCTTTGCAGCAAGGGCTAAACCTTTTATAACTGAGTGTGTGTAAGGAAAAAAATAGAATGCATTCTTCTTGCCAAATCATTCAAAACAAGGTGCTCTCATCTCATTCAATCTGAAGAAGAGGCTACAATTCTGTATCATACCAGTGGCTCAATTACTTCAGTAAAACATATTTCTGAATAGGCAAGGGTAGAATCCATCTGGAAATCTCATCAATAAGTGCAAAGGAAAAGATTTGTTCCTTTTCCTTGACAGCCAGATCTAATGGACAATATGGCATCATTATTTGTGATCCTTTCTTTAGATCATATAGTAAGCTGAAATAGTGATGATATAGATGAACAAACTACATGCCTTTTTAAACACTGCAATTTTTATTGAGAAGAGTGAATATCATGGAAATATATTTATATTTATATATTTTTTTCTGTTTTCTTTCAGTTAGCCCACAACTGCTTATGAAATATATTGAAGGTAATCCTAATTCAGTTTATCACTTAAAAGGTCATTGAAAGTAGAGATAGTATAAAACCAAGCAATACTAGTAGAAAAAAGTTGAAATTCAAAAGAAAACATATGGCCTGCAAATAAATAATAGTTCCTATAATCATTTATCTTTGTGATACATCAAAGTAAGAAGTATAAATGCATTCTTAAGCTTAAGAGTGGAAGAAGTTTATAGGAACATGCTAGATCAGGGGTGTCAAACTGCTGGCTTGTGGGCCGGATGCATCATAGCGAAACCGTGTCCACCCCATTGCCGGCAATGGCAAAAAAGTCACGATATGTCATGACACGTCACGTGACATTGCGAGTTTGACACCCCTGTGCTAGATCTATCATTTCTTGGCTGCAAAACTATATGGCAGCAAATTATTAGACCTTTCTTGATTCCTGGTCTCCATCTTGTAACCATCCAGATTTTTGCAATCCATTAATGGAAGCTCAACTGTAAACCCTATTAAAACCTGAGATGTTAAATGCAAATGAACAAGAGCAGATTTACAGTATTTTGAAAAGGACTCGGATCCAGAAAGCAAAATCAGTGCTTTTCAAAACAAACAAACAAAAAACAACCACCCTATCTGGATCGGCATGAGAAAGAAAAGCTTCTTAATTTGCTATCTCAGATCACAATAAGATATGAAATTTTCTTCAGTGTGAAAATAATTGTAAAAAACCTGCTATCCAAAGAAGGAAAAACTTTTATTCTCAGTTCACAGCAGAGCACAAATATGAATTTGCAAGTTGTTTTATCCCAACTGCAAAAATAGCAAAATTAGCTCTAATCTCTGTAAAAAGAACTAGACCAATGCTAAAACCATAATTATTCCCCTGTTGAAAGGCCAGCTTTGCTGAAGAATTTCTCCCTAAATTGATATTAAGCAGCAGCCATTCTGTCAAGCTCCAGCAGAGAGGTAAAAGACCAGGACTATTTCATCAGCCTGATTGCCAACTTAATATAGTTCTTCTTTTTCTTAAAGCAAAGATGTAGAAACTGAAGTTCAGAGTAAATTGGGGGAAAACTTTAGAGACTCTTTCAAATTCTATCAAATTTTACTATCATAATAATTTTATACCAAATTCAGGGAGGGATTGATCTTGTTTTAGGAACAAATACAACCAACAAGTCATTGGGCATGTTGGAACAAGTGTCTCAGTTTGGTACATCCATCTGATTCTATTCTTTCTTTGCCTTGAGATACTCTGTGCTATCTCCTATACCAGGGCTTTTCAACCGGTGGTACGCCTGAGGGAGAGACTGCTGGAGCTGCAGGGCTGTCGGGGCTCGGCAGAAGCGCCAGGATCAGCGCCGGGCTCCAGCTGATCGGCACTTTTGGAAGCTGTAGATGCCCTGAAGAGAAAAGGAGGAGGAGACGGGGAGAGAGGAGAGGATATAAAAGGTTTTGGCAGGAAAGGGGGGCTGCCCTTGCCCCACCCCTGGGCACACGAAGAGGAGGTGGCGAGCCCCCGGTATCCCTGCTGACTGTCCCTGCTGACCACTGAGAAAGAAAAGAGGCAGGAGAAGTGCCTCCCTTTCCCCCAGGATGCAGCACTTGTACGCTTGCTGTCTTCGTGCACCCCCAGGGGGCGGGGCAGAGATGGCGGGGGGGCTCTCGCTGGTTCAGGGCTGCACCGTGGATCTAAGGCTGAGTGCGTTCTGGCTTTGATGGCTAGTATATCAGCGCCATGCCCGCTCGCTGACCTAGCCTCGCAGCCACCAGGGTTCCCTTTCACCAGGCTTCCTTTTCCTTGTGTGGGATAGCGACGGCCGGCGGCAGCATTGCTGTGCAGGTTCTGAGGTTTTGGTTGATAAAAAAAATACAGGAAACCAGAAGTTTCCTTTAAGCTTTACATTTTTATTCAGCTGAACAAAGACGGACTCCTCTAAAAGAGAGAAGCCCTGAATGACAAGAAATCCTTGTATTTATTCTTTCTGATTACATAAGCAATCCACCCAGCAAAGCTGACACACATAAGATAAAGATTTCACTCAGTAAGTCTGGCACACTGTAGATAAGAAGGGAGAAAGCAGAAGTAGCTAAAAATGTTCCCTTTTGGGTGTTTCCCTAAAGACATCGTACATTCCCGGGTGGGTTAGGACATTGGGTGTTTTCCTTGCTGTCCTTTCATGACCCTGCATCTATGACTCTACAAGTACCCAAAGACAGCAGGGCCATCTGCACATATTCACAATTGATACTTCCTATGCTGTCTCCTAATTCCAGGTCAGCATAATCCCCCCTTTCATACTTTGAGCAATGCGCAGAAGTATGATCATCAAACTGGAGAGACACAGGATAAGCTTCTGCAGTATGTGGGCCACATTGTTGAGGACAGGCAGAGGTGAGTAGAGGCAAGTAGTGAAAGATATAACAGAAAAAGATAACAAGGAACACCACAAAATGAAGACAAATAAATAGTTCCCTAAACCATCCCCATCCCGGGAGCCAGTCGGTAAGGAATGAGAATTTACTACTGAAGACTCCCCATACAGCATCAGTGAAAATCTCCAGATCCTCAGGGCGATTCTTGATTCCTCCTTCCATGAGATGGATAGTGTTATGTCCTGGGCCTTGCTGAGTCATTCAGCAAGGCTCAGAAAGGCTGCAGGAAGGTTGCAGAGACCCGGACAGACCACGTGTCTGCCCAGGACCCAAACAGGCTGTCTCCGGCCTTGCGTGCATGCGCAAGGCGGGAGAATGGCCTGCAATGATTGGCTGTGCATCCCCTTGCAAGGGGAGTATAAAAAGGCCAGTTGCCATTGTGTTCTTGCTTCTGTTCCGTGAATGTACTTAACAAAGAGATCCTTTGTTGTGAACCTGCCTCGTCTCGATATCTGCTTTGCAAGAACAGAACATTGGTGACGAAGGTGGGATTCGCCGCATAGGAAGCCAAAGGAAAAGAAGCTAGGGCCAACTCACCTGAAGATCCGAAGCGAAGAGAAGCGTGGCGTCCAGGAGAAGCAACCACCTGCCAGTACAAAGACGCTGGAGGTGGGCTTGGCTTCGTGGGACCCCTTCTCCTTCCTTGTGGGTGAGAGACGTCGAAGAGGCTATCGGTCAAAACGATGTCCAAGCTGGGCTGTCTTGTTGAATTCAATACTTCGCACCCAGAACGATGGAGCTCTTACATAGCTCGCGTCGAGAACTACTTCAGGGTGAATAAGATCCAAGAAGACGAATTGAAAGCTGCTACTCTGCTGTGTGTCTGTGGGCAAGAGACCTTTGACATTGCTGAGAACCTTGTAGCCCCAGCACCACTGGAATCGATCGCCTATTCCGATCTTAAGAAAATGCTGCACGAGCATTTTGAGCCCAAGCTGTCTGTAATAGCTTGGAGGCACCAATTCGAGCAGCGGGATCAGCGGCCGGGAGAATCAGCTGCGGACTTCGTCGCAGCTCTGAGGCAGGCTGCTAGGCCATGTGCGTTCCAAGACTTGGAAGAGAGGCTCCGAGATCGACTCGTCTGCGGATTGCGAAGCCGCGAGATGCAACAAAGATTGTTTGCAAGAGCTGATGTTTCTTTCCAAGATGCCCTGAGAGAAGTTGCAACTGAAGAAGCAGCCGGCGGCGCAGTGAAGGCTTTGCGGTCGACCAAGAACCCTCCAGCAGCAGTTCCTGTCCATCAGGAGGTCATGCGAGAGGCATCTGGAGAAAAATCCGAGGAAGAAGAGGTGGACAAACTTCAACAGTCAGCAGAGAGAAGACTGCAAGAACGCAGAGGACAGACGCCTGCATCCCTTCGGTGTTTCGGCTGTGGGGGTCGCCACAGGAGAGCCGACTGCCGTTTTCGTTCTGCTGTTTGCCGGGCATGTGGCAGGCAAGGCCACATCGCATCAGCCTGCATGGGTCGCCAGAAAAACAGGTCCCCCAAAGAATTGCCACTGAAAGGTACCAAGGTCCCCAGCCAACACAGGGTGGGTTTCTGCGCGTCCCGTAGGGGGGTATTCAAAACTGGGGTTCACCGGCCCCTTAAGAAAAAGCTTCGCATTGATGTAAGAGTGCAGGGAGTTCCCCTGGCTATGGAGCTGGACACAGGGTCCGCTCTTTCTATTATTTCTGCAAACACCTTTAAAAAGGTTTGTTCCAGGAGTGGCTCACAAGTCAAACTCAGGCCCTCCAATCTCATCCTCACTGACTTCCAAAATTCACGAGTCAGTGTGAAGGGGGAGGCCACGCTTAGAGTACAGCGTAAGGAATTTGATGGGTTGTTAGATGTGGTGGTAGTTGGGGGTGATCGCACGAGTCTTATCAGACTCGATTGGTTCGAGGCACTTGGGATCCAAGTGACTGGTCTTAATCATCTACAAACTGCCAGCCTTGCAGGAGTCTGTAAGGAGTTTGCAGATGTGTTCAGCCCAGAGCTGGGCTCATACAAGGGGCCTCCCATTGCTTTGAGGTTAGATCCAGCCATCACACCCATCAGGGTTAAACCAAGGAGGGTGCCTTTTGCTCTCAAAAGTAAAATAGATGCTGAGTTGGACAAACTGCTCCAACAAGGCACTCTAGAACCTGTGGATTCTAGTCCATGGGAAACCCCCATAGTGACACCGTTAAAAGCCAATGGTGAAGTCCGAATTTGTGCGGACTATAAATGCACTCTAAACAAAGCCTTGCAGCAGCATGCATATCCAGTGCCTGTGGTGAGCCACATTCTGGCCTCACTGAAAGGGGGAAAAGTCTTTGCTAAGCTTGATTTAGCTCAGGCTTACCAACAGTTACCTGTTGATGAGGCAACAGCTGAGGCCCAAACGATAGTTACTCACAGAGGGGCTTTTAAAGTAAAAAGACTGCAGTTTGGGGTCAATGTAGCCCCTGGCATTTTCCAAGGGGTGATGGAGCGAACGCTCCGTGGTATTCCTGGGGTCTGCCCCTATTTCGATGATGTCCTCATTGCAGGAGAGTCATCTGGGAACGTGGCTGAAAGGCTGAGAGCTGTCTTGCTGCGTTTCCGCCAAGCTGGGCTGAAGTTGCAGCAAGACAAATGTAAAATTGGTGTAACATCCACCGAATTTCTAGGGTTTCGTATTGATGCTGAAGGCATCCACCCTGCAGAGTCTAAATTCCAGGCCATTCAACTGGCCCCTAGTCCCCAGTCAAAAGCTGAACTCCAGGCTTTTCTGGGCCTACTTAATTTTTATCATTCATTTCTCCCCCACAAGGCTGCAGTGGCTGAGCCGTTACACCGGCTCTTGGACAAGCAGACTCCATGGAAATGGACAAAGGTCCATAAAAGGGCTTTCAAAGAAGTCAAGGCCTTGCTATCTTCTAATGCGGTACTGGCGCATTTCAATGAGCAATTGCCTGTGTGCATCGCATGTGATGCCTCCCCTTATGGGGTAGGAGCAGTGTTAAGTCATCTCAAGGCTGATGGGACTCAGGTCCCTGTGGCCTACTACTCTAGAACTCTCTCATCTGCAGAGCGTAATTATGCGCAGATTGACAGAGAAGTCTTGGCAATAATCTCAGGCATCAAGAAATTTCATGAATTCTTGTATGGCCGCCATTTCACGGTCTACACTGACCACAAGCCTTTGCTGGGTTTGTTTATAATAAACAAGCAAACCCCACACATCATCTCCCCCAGAATGCTGAGATGGTCAATTTTCTTGTCAGCTTATGATTACACCCTGGTTCACAAACCAGGGACAGAGATGGGCCACGCTGATGGCCTTAGTAGGTTACCTCTAAAGCAAATAGAGGCAGACCCTGCTCCTGCTGTACACATTCTTTCCATTCAGGAATTGCCTGAATCTCCCCTCAATGCTAGGGATGTGGCTGCTGAAACTGCCACAGATCACACGCTTGCACGCGTGCTGACATGGGTGTTGTCAGGATGGCCTGACACATGTCCTGGTACAGAGTTGCAAAGTTTCTGGCGTAGGAAACATGAATTTTCTACATTCAAAAGGTGTATCCTGTGGGGAAGCAGAGTAGTCATCCCGGTCTCATTGAGGACTAGAGTCTTGATCTCTCTGCATGAGGGACATCCGGGAATTGTGAGGATGAAGGCGCTTGTGCGTAGCCATCTGTGGTGGCCTGGACTTGATAAGGACATCGAGGCCCAGGTTCAGGGGTGCCAAGTGTGCCAACAGTCATGGCCTGAGATGCCCCAGGCCCCTGTACATAGGTGGGAGGAGACACTCACTCCATGGTCACGCGTACACATTGACTATGCTGGGCCCTTTCAGGGGCAATTCTTCCTTCTCCTCGTGGATAGCCATTCCAAGTAGCTATAGGTCGTTCCTGTATCCTCCACTACTACTGCCAGGACCATCCAGGTGCTAAGAGGAATCTTCACTTCCCATGGTCTTCTTGATGTCCTTGTTTCAGACAATGGTCCCCAATTTACCTCTTCTGAGTTTCAGGCTTTTCTTCAAGCCAACATGATCCGTCTGCTCCTTTTCACCCTGCCACCAACGGTCAGGCTGAACGCATGGTGCGTACCACCAAGGAAGCATTAAAGAGAATCACTCAAGGACCCTGGCATCACAGGTTAGCCGATTTTCTCCTTGCACACCGCACCACACCATGCACAGCTACAGGAAAGAGCCCAGCTGAACTCTGCTGGGGTCGCAGACTCATCACAAAGCTGGACAGGCTGCACCCATACTGGGTGGCTTCATAGGTGTCACAACCGCGGGCACCTAGGAGACTCCAAGTGGATGATCCGGTTTGGGCCAGAAACTATGGGCATGGACATATCTGGGTACCTGCTGTGGTATGTAAGGTCTCTGGGCCACTGTCCTACGGAGTGGCCTTGTAGGATGGTCGTGTGCTTAGACGCCACATTGACCAAGTGCGCTGGAGGCTGCCTGGCCACGTTTCCGCTCCTGGCTCTGCTCTCGGGGGGGAGGGGGACCCCAATTACGATTGTGGACCACAGTCTCTCCACGAGGGCGCTTATCCAAATGTTTCTACACATGTTCCAGGTGGGGGTCTTGCCATGGAGGCAGCTCCTGACTCTGGCATAGGCTCCGGCGGTCTTGCCATGGAGGTGGCTCCTGACTCTGGCAGAGGTCCCTGGCTAGGGGCAAATGGCCGTAAATCGACTACTCAAGGTACTCCTGCTGCTGATCTTGGGCTCGAGGGACAGTGCTCCCAAGAGGAGTCCCATGGAATTCCGGGGAACTCCATCCCACCAAGAGACTCGGGGAACTCAACCCCACCAAGGAACTCTGCTTTGGGTCTGGTGGATCCAGCCAGTCAGCAGTCAGGGGGAACCCCTGAGTCTTCTGGGTGACAAAGTCCTGGTTTGTTTTGCGCAAACCGGGAGCAGGCACTCCAGGCACCTATTCCTAATCCCACACCTACAATCGCACCTGCACCTAATCTGGCTCCACGAAGATCAGAGTGGGTCAAGGGTCCTCCTAAGCATTTAGGGGAATATGTAAGATCGCTGTTCACTATACAGGAGGGGTATTAGTCCTCGCCATCTGAGGGGGTCAACAAAAAACAACAATTGTAGGTTGCAGTGCGAATATTGTCAAAGAGTGAAGGTCCGTGGACTCCATTGGGACCTGAAGGTAATAGGTTGCAAGGAGTAAGGTGGACGGCATAACGTGCTAACTGGCCTGCCATGTTGTGTTATGTGAAGTGTTAAACAATTTGCTTACTTATTGTTTAATCCAAGGGGGGAGGGGTGTTATGTCCTGGGCCTTGCTGAGTCATTCAGCAAGGCTCAGAAAGGCTGCAGGAAGGTTGCAGAGACCCGGACAGACCACGTGTCTGCCCGGGACCCAGACAGGCTGTCTCCGGCCTTGCCCGCATGCGCAAGGCGGGAGAATGGCCTGCAATGATTGGCTGTGCATCCCCTTGCAAGGGGAGTATAAAAAGGCCAGTTACCATTGTGTTCTTGCTTCTGTTCTGTGAATGTACTTAATAAAGAGATCCTTTGTTGTGAACCTGCCTCGTCTCAATGTCTGCTTTGCAAGAACAGAACAGATAGTGTGACTAATATTAACTTGATAATCAGTGAAAAAAATCTGAGTGGACCAAAGCACACACTGCTCCTTTGCTGCTAGTACCATATCTAGTGTTTGATGATTCTGTAACACTACTGCCCTTATTTCTCCCTGTTCCTTATTGAATTGTGTAAATGCCTGTATGGTGTGGTTAAACATTTCCTCTGTCCAGTCACCTAATTCTATAAAAGATTTACAATTCAAAGCAACCCCCATAGCTGGGATTACTGCTCGTGCAATGGCATTTCCTAGGCCATGAGGTACAGGATGGTGTTCAATATATTCTTTATGCTCAAGGTTGTCCTCGTCCCATCGATTGTGGATGCGGCAGTTCCAGTCATTATGTCAGATGATACAAATTGAGGAAAAGATCATTCCTACAGTACATGTACCTGACCAGTAAGCTGGCAAAGACTTGTAGGCAAACAGACCACAAAGGAACCACCAGTCCGGGTGGTTAGCCAGATAAATGCCTTGTTTGCCTTTTAACCCCTCAGGCATAGAAGCTCGAACCCCAGACATATAAGCTATAAGTCCCATTGCTGCAAACAGGCTACAAATAGCCTTTTTGTAGTCAAGACCAAAGGTCTGATGACATTTATGCCACCCATCCCATATGCTAGTACTCACCTTCCATGTGACCATGCAAGGTGCATAAATCCCTAACTTATCTGGAAGAAGAATTAAAATGATTAAGGCAAGCTGCTGCAGGGTGCTGTATAGTTGAGCAATCTGCAGCTTTCCTGCCCCCAAACCCAGGGAGTGCCCAGCCTCTTGTGACAATGATCATGCTGAACATAGAGGCTCCCAGAGGTGTAGCTTCCATAACCAATCCATGGGTACCAGTTGGGGGTATGTGGGTGGAAATCCAACAGTTCATTACATTCAAGAGTTTAACCCAAGCCGGTGCATTCTGCATATGGGTGTTGGAACCCTAAATTCCTAAAGAGGGGCTGGGAATTGGGAACTACTCTGCCCCTCCATGATACTAGGAAAGATGGGGAAGGATGTCTGTAGCTCCTGTTCAGGCACGAACTTAGGTCCAGCATCAGTGTTTTGGGGAGCATCTGGCTGAAATCCTAAAGCTATCTTTTCAGGTTGGGATACTCGAGAAGGGGTTTTTGGGTTTTCCTGTCTAGTGTTTGGACTCACCCAACCATGGGTAACAAGAAACCGTCCTTGCCGAGATATGGGGGGGCACCGGTTATGGCAAAGCAACAGGAGAGTTCATGCTTGGAGGGTGTGTCAGATTGTATAATCTGACCCATCCCAGTCCACAGCAGTTGTCCCCATAGTCATGTCACATACCTTGACCATGACCAGAACCTGACCTCGAACTTGACCACCCTTCCTATAATCCCCCCCGGAAGGGCAGAGCAAGCTCCACAAAAGAAAGAAGGAAGAGTATGAAGAGGAAAATAACATAGAGCAACAGAAAAGAAATGAACAATTCAAGCAAAGTACAAGATGGAAACCAAGGCAGAGAGGAGCAACATCCGCAACATAAGTAAACAGGGAGCTGGTGAGAGAAAATAGCCGGAGAAGAAGCCCCAAAGGCACAGGGATCGCAGCGACCAAAATGCCCAGGCATCCAGGTCAACGTAGTCTGTGAAACAAATGCTCCAGCCCAAGGTCATCCTTAGCACCAGGGGCAACAGTCCAAGCAACTCAGTGGTCCTCAGCATTGGGCAGTGGGGAAGAAGAGCGAAGGCCAGCGTGATGAATCCCAGTACGAAGCCCAGTAATCTCGACCGCTGTGTGAGTAGCGAGAAGAACAATGAAGGAGCCTCTTCGGCATTCAGCCAAAGGGCCAGAATCAGACCAGGACGTGACAAGCACCCAATCACCAGGAAGGAAAGGATGGAGTGGATGATCCAATCCTGGATAATGGAGGGCCTGAACAGCTTGAGAAATGGAAGAAACATCATAAGCAAGAGAGTGCATATATTCCCTGAGGGCCTGGTCCCCCCCAAAAAACAAAAAAAAACCAGGGAGGGAAGTGATAAGGAAGAATAGTAAAGAAAGGGCCGACCATACATGATCTCAAAGGGGGACAGGCCTTTTTCACGTGTGCTGAAGACTGGGGCCTGTAGGCCAAATGAAGCTGCCAAATAATATCCAGGGCCCAAGACACCTGCTGGGTAATGTCAGAGATAAAGTGTGGCCATCGTCAGAGCCAAAGCCTGGTTCTGGGAAGGAAAAAAGCGGAATAATTTCCTTCATGAGGGCCTCAACCACCTCACATGCCTTGTTAGTACGACAGGGAAAGGCCTCATTCTATCCAGATGAAGCACCCACAAAAACTTGCAAGTACCTAAAACCCCGCATCCATGGCAACTCAATAAAATCAACCTCCCCAAAACTAACAGGATCCTGGCCAGCCCCAAGCCTCCCTAAGGGGAACTTAATAATTTCCACAGGATCATTACATCAACAAATCACACATTGCTTGATTATTGTGAGGGCCTTGTTATAGATCCTAGGACAAATATAGTCCTTTATAAGAAACTCAGCCATGGCCTTGTAACCCCAATGAGTGCTGGCATGCAATTTTTGTAAGAGGGCCCATAATTCATGTTTTGGGAGAAGGCATTTCCCGTCCTCCTCCAGCCTATGTCCACGATAAACAGCACCCAGTCTATAAGCTTTGTGCCCATCCTGTGAAATATATGTAGGAGCCAGCACAGGCAAATGTGAGGGTACAAGCACACCCATATACCAAGGGGACAGGGCACCTGAAGCGGCAGACTGCGGTGCGGTCGGCCAAGGCATTTCCCCTTCCATGTTTAGTATCAACCCTAACATGGGCCCTCACATGCATGACAGCCACCTTATGCAGGAGCAAAACAGCATCCAATAGCCTTAAAATGTCCTGTCCATATTTAATAGGAGGGGTGAGCAAACCACACTCCGTCCACAATGCCCCATGTGCATGTATAACACAAACCCCCCCCCCCAAATTTACTGTCTGTAAATATATTAAACACGCAACCCGTCTGACTTTTTCCCAAGGCCCTCGTCAGACAATGAGTTCAGCTTTCTGAGCTGAAGTACCTTCAGGGAGAGCTCTGCTTCCACTACCTGATCCAAATGTGACCATGCATAGCCAGCTAGCCTTTCTCCCTGTCTCATAAAACTGCTGCCATCTGTATACAAGGTCCCTGTCCGCACCCTTTAGTGGTGGTCAGTTAAATCCGGCTGGCCACGTAAAACACTACCGTAATAGTTTGCACACAATCATGATCACCATCCTGTTCCAGTTGGGGAAGAAAGGTTCTGGATTGAACCTTTTTTTTTTTTTTTTGCCACTGCACTTGATATGAACTTATGGGTTGTCAAGGGGAGCAATCAGATCCTGCCCCACGATGGGAGGCTATAAGCCAATGGCCCCCCCTTGGATGCAAACAAAGCTCTTGGATGGAATGATGTTTTCCACTGTGATAGTAGCCCAAAAGGTTAAATGTTCGCAACCTCCAAAAGGAGAACAGCAGCTACTGCAGCCCCCAAGGCATACCGGCCATCGTTGAGCAATAAGATCAAGTTGTTTTGGAGAAACAGGCAACTGAGTGAGACCAAGTACCAAGGGTCGAGTAAGGACTCCAGCAGCCACCCCTTTGCTTTAGCCAAATATAAGCGAACAGTTTTTCCTGTGGTAAGCCTGATACAAGGGCTTAGCCATTAGAGCAAAGATGGTGGCTTTATAACTTAGCAAACAATCACATCCTAAAAGGGACAAGGGCAGTCTGGAAGGTAAAGAATTGATGCGTAAGGCGATACCACCCTAAAGCCATTCCAAAGGGTTGCGTATTGCAGCTGACACAGAATGGCCATTGGTCCCCAAAGACCTGGAACGTTTGTGAGGGTTTCCAAAGGGGCGTATTTAATACTGAATGTGATGCCCCTGTATCAATCAAAAGGGTATTGTTTTCCTCTGACTTTGAACTTTACGAGGGGTGACGAAGGAAGATCATCCATACGGGCAGGGAGACAAAGGCCCCCACCCCTACCCTCCTTATATCTGGAGCATGGATTGTGGCAACAGCATCCTATAGGACAGTTAGGAAGGGACATAAAAGACATTCCCTGCTCATGGCCAAATGCCATGCATATACAAACACTGGTCTGTCTTTAGGGCAATAGACTGCAGTGGCTGGTCTGGGGGGGGGTGCTTGGAAACTGGGTGACATTGTCCCATTTCTCTCTTGAGGGGGCCTGCCACTCCTTGCCATCCTCTTCCGCAAGTCCCATTCTTCCCCCTTCCACTAGGGGTGCTGTTGCAGAGCTTAAGCCCAGCAAGACAATACTTTGTTTTTCATTCTTTTTAGCCCCCCGTGTTAGTCACTTGCTGGTCATGTCATGTAGGCACATTATAAGCTTCTTCCAACAATTTTTTTCTATCATCAGCTGAAGTCCCCTCCATCTTCTGTAATTTCGCACTTAACATCTAGGGCGCTCAAGGAAGTCACTGGGACTTTCAGCTGGCAACTGATGAACATCATAAATTTTGCCCAAATATTTCTGTTTGGGGGAGGCAATCTGCAATGCAGTGACAATCATGTATTGGAAACCTTTATTTGCAGGACAAGGACCTTCCTTTCTTTTTCGCAGCATTTCCTACCAGAAGCCTTTCCTCTGTTGTTAAAAAAGAGATCCAGCATGGCTTTGGAGGTCTGCCCAGTTAGTGTATAAGTTTCAAATAATGGACAGAATCAATTCAGAATATTTGTGTGGGGTTTCAGTGTAAGAATCCAATTGGTCCTCCCATGCATAAACGGTTAGATGTGAGAAGGGGGTATGAACCAGGGACCTTATTAGTGTCCCCCCCCTTCCAATGGCTACCTGCCCTGTGAGGGAGTAGATCCCTTATAGGGTGGTGGAGCAGAAGCTAAAGCAGAAAAGGTGGTGCCGCATAAGGTCACCACAACCCGTCTTTAAGCACCTGCTTATTCTTGTGTAAGGTCCAAAAAGTGCATATTAAGCTTGCTTGATCATGATTGATGCCTTTTTAAGCATAGTCTCCTATGGTTTAAAAAACTCCCCAAATCTATGGATCCCCTGTGGGCCAAACAGTGGGTATGTCCTGTGACAGAGGGCATTGTACTTAATTAGAGTTTCAATTTCAATCCCGATGGGTTTTAAGCTTACCAAAGTTCCTTATGACACAACAAGAGCCTGATGGACATTCCTTCTTTTATTCATTCTAACAGGTCTTCCTGGGCTGTGTTAAGTTTCACTCACACCACTTGCCAGCATGTTGGGCCAAAAGAGATCCCCTGACCTTCAGCTAAGATCAGTATCACGCCTAGCCTGGTCAACAGCGGGAAATATATATAAGAGCAGCACAAACCTCCAGAGCAACCACAAGTTCAACACTCAAAAAACCCACTGGGAGCACGAGAGTACAAGGGTTAGCCCCCCTTGCTTTCTAAACACCCCCAGACTGAGGGGGGTCTAGGTGCGGCTAAGGCAAACCCTTCCGCCCAGCTCTGGTCAACGGTGGGAATGATTTAAGGAAACAACAAACAAGCACACTTTTACACAACACACACACACACACCACACACTCCCCTAGCAAGCCTGTGCAACAAAGCAATGTGTATCTTTGTATCTTACCTTATCTTCCGCCCTCCTGAGTATGCAGAACCAAGTAAAAGGCAACCAAAAAGAAGAAAAAAAACTGTTCCTTGTTAAAAACCACAGTGAAGAGTCAAGAAAGGAGCTGCACCTCCAGGAAATCCCAGAGCGAGCTTGGTGCCTTCCCCTTTCCTGAGCCTCCCTAGGACCAAGCACCTCTCCTGGAAGCCTGGCTCGCCAAAAATGCTGTGCAGGTTCTGAGGTTTTGCTTGATAAAAAAATACAGGAAACCAGAAGTTGCCTTTACAGCTTTACATTTTTATTCAGCTGAACAAAGACGGGCTCTTCTAAAAGAGAGAAGCCCCGAAAATGACAAGAAATCCTTGTATTTATTTTTTCTGATTACATAAAGCAATCCACCCCAGCAAAGCTGACACACATAAGATAAAGATTTCACCCAGTAAGTCTGGCACACTGTAGATAAGAAGGGAGAAAGCAGAAGTAGCTAAAAATGTTTCCCTTTTGGGTGTTTCCCTAAAGACATCGTACATTCCCGGGTGTGGGTTAGGGCATTGGGTGTTTTCCTTGCTGTCCTTTCATGACCCTGCATCTTGACTCTGCAGTACCCAGAGACAGCAGGGCCATCTGCACATATTCACAATTGATACTTCCTATGCTGTTTCCTAAATTCCGGGGCAACAGTAATGGCCCTGCCAGTAGCGCTGCAACCTCTCCCCCTCCCGTCATCTCTTCCTGAGTGCGGAGGAAGGAAGGAAGGAAGGAAGGAAGGAAGGAAGGAAGAAGAAGGAAGGAAGGAAGTAGGAAGGACAGAAGGAAGGAGAGGCAGAGGTTTTCCATTTTGAGCCCTCCCCTCCGCCCGTCATTGCTTCTGTGCCTGAATGGCCTCTGGTGCACCCCCAGGGGGCGGGCAGAGGAGGCAGGGCAGGGGCCCTCGTTGGCTCCGCTTGCCTCTCCCAGACCCACGCACATGTTTGTGTCTGTGTCTGTGTGTGTCTGTGCGCATGGGGGGGTCTCATCACTCCTTGCAGCCCACGCTGTGACATTGGGGAAGAAAAGAACGGGAGAGACAAGAGAAGCTGTGAGGGAGCTTCTTTGCAGCCTTCCATGGGGCTGGGGGTGGGAGCTGAAGGGGGCAGGGCATGGGCGATCAGTGGCACATTGAGAAAAAGAAAAAGGACTCAAAAAAAACAGCTTTCATTAGTTTGCAGCCTGCCATCGCAGGTCTCTGTTGAGGGCACGGGGCTGCTAGGGTGAGAACCCCCTGCCTGCATGTGGGCGTGTGTGCACGACATACACAACAAACCACATGCGCAGGTCTGGGAGAGATGAACTGAGAGCCACATAGAGGCATGTAACAGGGGGGAGGGGTCAAAATATGAAGCTTCTGCCCACCGCTGGCTGCCTGTTGCCACCTCTGCCCGGTGCCTCTGGCAGCTTAAAAAAAAAAGCAAGGAGAGAAGGAAGGAAGGAAGGAAGGAAGGAAGGAAGGAAGGAAGGAAGGAAGGAAGGAAGGAAGGAAGGAAGGAAGGAAGGAAGGAAGGAAGGAAGGAAGGAAGGAGAGCCCCAGTTCAAAGGACAAAGCAATTTTGTGTTCTGTTTTGTCACAGACCGAACTTTGTTGGCAATCCAAGTTAACATTGGTATTCTTGAATTTTGTGAGCTCTTAGGAAAGTATCCCCTCCTTGTGTGTTGCTAACAGCCATTTCTAGTGGGGAAAACAGGACAAAGCAAAGTGGGGGAAAATATTTTCCTTTGCTATATTTCCAGTCTGAATTAGACCAAGGCAGGCTCCCTACAAGAGAGCCCTTTTAAGGATTATGTATTAATAGAAAAGCAACTAAGCTACCTCTGTTTCTAAACGCTAAAGCTGTTGCACATAAAAAACGGAGGAGCTCTGATCAACTGTCACAGCACCATTCTGACAGTTTTGCTGTACTGTTGTCTGTGGATGACCCCACTAAATGCAAGCACGGGATAAACTGAGCCTGATTTGTTCTCAATCTTTTAAGTAGCCACAAATGACTAGCAAAAGTGGCATTTGAACACAAGGCAAGGAGGCATTGAGAAATGTTTCCCCTTTTGCATTTGAGCATCCAAGAAGGGACAGGAAAGGAGAAAAGGAAAGAAAGACAAAGAAAAAGAAGGAAAGAGGGGAAGAGAGCAAAGAAGGAAAAAGAAGGAAAGAGGGGAAGGAAGAAAAAGGAAAGGAGAATGAAGAGGGAAGGAAAAGGAAGAAAAGGAAGGAAGGAAGGAAGGAAGGAAGGAAGGAAGGAAGGAAGGAAGGAAGGAAGGAAGGAAGGAAGGAAGGAAGGAAGGAAGGAAGGAAGATAGATTATAATGAGAGGGAGGGAGGTTTTTAGGTAAGTCCTGCCTTAGCACTTAGCCACGACCAGCCCTGTTGCCCTTTGCCATCCCCTTGTCCCATCCTCCTGACTCTCCTGGTGGTCTCCCATCCTATCGCTGAGGATGCTTTGGTTACAAAGCCAGATCTCCTCGCATGGAGAGGGAGTGGGCCTCCCTCTGACCCACACTTTTTGCCCTCCCGCACACACCACGAACAACCTGGCCAAGGATAGCGAGCCAAGCAGCACAGCCGGGGGGCCCCCTTGGGGAAGGCTGGGCTGATCTGGGCGCTTGCCCTCCACTGCCCAGGGCTCTGGGCAGCCTGCACCGCCGGGGATCCTCCGCATGGCCTGAGAGCAAAGGAACCGCCACTAAAGATATTAAAACCGGTACTTTTTTCCTTTTTTTTTTTTTACGGTTTGTAACATTTTATTAGATTATGGAATAAAATACAAAAATACAAAAGCAAATAGTAGGACACAGTGAGGGAGAGAAGGGAAAAAGAAAAGGCATTGACTTCCAACTTCCTCTGTTGCAGTAGAATGAAGCCTTAACCTCGAATCTCAACTTTTTACTTTTCCATAATAGTATAAACTAGCCATTTCTATAACAACAAATGAATCTAATCAGTAAAACCCAAAATCCCACCCCTTCTTTTTTCAGTCATCAAGTTTTTGACACCTTGCTAAGCACTGGTGGTACTCAAATATTGTCATGTCCTAAAAGTGGTACAATCTGTGAAAAGGTTGAAAAGCCCTGTCCTATACCATCCGCGCTCACTTCTTTCCTCCACAAAGAAAGAAATAAGGACTGTTTTAATGTGTATAGCCAATTCTCAGGCCCTTCTCTGTATTCATCTGGATCTGGAATTCTGAAACCGAGATAACTGAATAACAACAGAATAATAGACTTGGAAGGTATCTTGGAGGTCTTCTAGTCCAACTCCCTGCTCAAGCAGGAAACCCTATACTATTTCAGACAAATGGCTGTCCACTCTCTTCTTAAAAGCCTCCAGTGATGGAGCACGCACAACTTTTGAAGGCAAATCATTCCACTGGTTAGTTGTTTTCATGGTTAATGAAATTTGTCCTTAATTCTAAGTTGCTTCTCTCCTTGCTTAATTTCCACCCATTGTTTTTTGTCTTGCCTGCTGCTGCTTTGGAAAATAGGTTGATGCCCTCTTCTTTGTAGCAACCCCTAAGATATTGGAACACTGCTATCATGTCACTCCTAATCCTTCTTTTCACTAGATATATCCACTTCCTGCAACCATTCTTCATATGTTTTAGCCTCCAGACCCCTAATCACCTTTATTGCTCTTCTCTGCACTTTCCAGAGTCTCAACATTTTTTTTTATATTGTGGAGACCAAAACTGGACGCAGTATTCCAAGTGTGCTCTTACTAGGGCTTTATAAAACAGTATTAATACTTCATGTCAGCTTGATTCTACCCCTCTGTTAATGCAGCCTAGGATTGTATTGACTTTTTTTGGCGGCTGCTGCACACGGTTGGCTCATATTTAAATGATTGTCCACTAGGGCTTCAAGAACCTTCTCGCAGTTACTGCTGCTAAGCCAAGTTTCACCTAATCTGTGCTTGTACATTTGATTTTTCTTGCCTAAGTGTAGAACCTTACTTTTCTTTCCACAGAATTTCATTTTGATAGAAAGGGCCCAATGTTCAAGTCTGTCGAGATCTATTTGGATCTTCTGGGGTGTTGGATACTCCTGCCAGTTTAATGTCATCTGCAAATTTGATGAGTCCCCCTTCTATTCCCTCATCTAAGTCATTAATAAAGATATTGAAGAGTACTGGGCCTAAAACAGAACTTTGGGATATCCCACTACTTATTTCCCTCCGTGTAGATGTAGTACTCTTGAGTGCGGTTTGCCAGCCAGTTTCAAATCCATCTGGTGGTGCTGCTGTCTATCCCACACTTTTCTAGTTTACTAAGAAATAGGTTGTGGTCTACTTTGTCAGATGCCTTGCTGAAATCCATACTATGTCAACAGCATTTCATTGATCCACTAATTTAATCACTTTGTCAAAGAATGAAGTAAGATTTGTTTGGCACTATCTGTTTTTAACAAATCCCATGTTGTCTTCTGATTATAATTTTGCTTGCTTCTAGGTGTTCACAGATCTGTTGCTTGATTATCTTCTCTGGGATCGTCCCAGGTATTGATGTTAGGCTGATTGGTCTGGGTTTTTTTTTCTTCTGAAGATGAGATGAGCTCTTTCCCAGGCCTCTGATAATTCCCCAATGCTTCAAGAACTTTGAAAGATATTGTTCAGTTGTTCCAAGATAATGTCTGCCAGTTCCTTCAGAACTCTGGGGTGTAATCTCTCAGGTCCTGGTTATTTGAACTTGTCTAGAGTGGACAGGTGCCTCTTACCATTTTCTTGCTTATTTTAATTTGTATTTCTAGTCTGTCTTTTTTCTTTTTGGTAGATTGGGCTATATTTTCTTTTTGCATGAAGACAGATGCAAAGAATGAATTAAGCAGCTCTGCTTTTTCTCTACTGCTCATTACTTCCTTTCCATCTTCTCCATTACGGGACCAATCATTTCCTTGTTTTTTTCTTGTTTTTTATATGTTAAAAGAAACTTTTAAAATTATTTTTGACATTTGTTGCAAGTCTTACTTCATTTTGAGCTTTGGCTTTCCTAACTTCACCTTTACAGGTTTGGACTATTTGCTGGTATTCTACCTTAATTATATGTCCCTCTTTCCTTTTTTTGTACTTATTCTTTTTCTCTTTCAATTTATCAGAAAGTTCTTTGTACAACCATGCTGGTTTCTTTTTGGATTTCTTGTTTTTCTTTTTCAGTGATATGAGTTGGGCTCGGTTTTTGTAATCATATTTTTCAGAGTTTCCCAAGCTTCCTGAGTTGTTTTCTTTAAGATTTTCATCCATGGAATCCTTCCCAAGTTCTAAGTTTGTTAAAATCAGCTCTTTTAAAGTCTAAGACTGGTTTGACTATGCTCTATTGTCTGTGCCTGCACTATATTGAATTCCAGCATGACATGGTCACTGTCTCCCAAAGTTTCTGCAACTTTAATTCCCTTCGTCACTTCTTTTCTATTAGTAAGAATTAGGTCCCATATACTGTCCCTCTAGTTCCCTCCTCTACCTTTTAGATGACAAAGTTATCAGCTAGGTTGGTCAGGAACCTGTTCGATCTCCCACTTGATACAGAGTTTGTGTCCCAGTTGATGTCAGGGTAGCTAAAGTCCCCCATTACTACTGTGGTATGTTTTTTACATATATTTGTTAACTGATTGGCAAAAAGTTCATCTATTTTTTCTGCTTGGTTGGGTGCCCTGTAGTATACACCTATGACAATTCCATTCTTTTTTCCTTTGATATTGACTCATATGCATGGTTTCATGCTTGGTTTTGTGCATCTCTATAGAGATATAATGATCTCTTACATATAATGCAACTCCATCTCTCTTTTATTAGGTTTGCTTCTTTTGAACAGCCTGTATCCTTCCATTAGTACATTCCAGTCCTGAGTTTTGTCCCAAGTTTCGGCTATGGCAACTCTATCATACCTGCCCTCTTGTACTAGTACTTCAAGTTTACTCTGTTTATTCCCCAAACTTTGAGTGTTAGTGTATAGGCATCTGAGTCCTTTATGGCTGACTCTAGGTTTGTTTCTCATGTGTCCTACTTTGCATCTGAGTTTTTCTTTCATCCCATCCCTCTCTACCTCCTTAGTTGGTTGCCTTGAGGTTTATGCTTGGAACTAGGTCCTAAAGATCCTAAAGATTGATCACCCTCCACCCTCAAGTTTAGTTAAAGCCCTTCTGATAAGTTGAGCCAATCTTTTTCCAAATATGTTCTTTCCGGTTCTTGTGAGGTGCAGTCCATCCCTTGCCAGAAGCCTTTCATGTAGGTAATGCAGGCCATGATCTAGGAATCCAAAGTTCTCTTAGTGATACCAATCCTTAAGCCAGTGGTTTATTTCTAAAATCTTTTTTTTTTTTTTTCATAACAAGTTTTATTAGTTTTTGTTTGTTTTACAGCCAAGTGCTTGTAACACATCGTGGAGATAGGGCACTCCATAGAACACAACAAAAAATACAGTCATACATATACAATTTAAACTACTACTTTAAAAGTTCCCTCTTATGGTATACAATTCGAGCATTCCTAAAATATAAATTGTTTCTCACCTCTATCTATTATTCCAATTTCAATTTATGCTTCTCAATCAAAATATATCTCTTATTCTATTTCACATACATATTATGTAAATAAACATGAATTTATATATTTTAAAACTATTGCATTAGACATAGTAATATAATAACATTATAATAATAATAATAGGACAATAATTATTTCTATCATAAACAAGTAATATAACTATTATATCTTAATATTTCTCAACTATATTCTATTTCATATATTCTATCCAATATTTTCATAGATCAGTCCACGTCCCTAAAATATTCCTCAATGTTTCAGTTTAATCCATTTAATACCTCACTAATTACCATTCAATTCTTATAAATAAAAATATCAATAATATTTCACCAGTCTCAATCTCAATCTAACTCCTTTAATTATAAATTTTCCAATTTTTCTTATTGCCATTCCAAATCATAATCAAATCTATAATTTAAATCTAGTGTTGACTCATACCAAAGTAACCTTAAAGATCTCAAAAATATTAGTTCAATCAATGTCCAGAAGCCCTTTTTACCCATCAAATAAAATTTTAACTCTTATTTTTAAATCTAATTCTAGCTTTTTTTTTGTGCCAGGTAGGTTTCCACAACAGGGCTTCTAAGTCCTCCCATCTTAGTAACTGGCTAAAGGCCTTTTCCCACCATTGAGTCCAATCATATTCTTTTTCTCTTTTATCCAGTGTTGTCTGTACTGTCATGTTGTCAACGTTTTTTGTGCCTCGTATTTGGAAGTCCAATCCTATTGCTTTTAAAGTTGTAAATGTTTTAGTTGAGTTCTGCTTTGGATCATCAAAGAAATCCATCATGTAGGATGTGTCCTCTTCCTCTTCAATAAATTCAGTAGATTCAATAGATTGTAAATGTATTCCATCCATCTCATTAAGTTGTAGATCTGATTGTGTATCATAGTCAATCAAAGGTTGAGCTTCAATTTTTAATTCTGAGTCCTCCTTGAAACTAAGCGATCTAATATGTTCTTTAAGTTCCAGTCTCGCTTCCAAGATTTTTTCTAATATAAGTCCATAATTAATCTGTGAGTAGGATTCCATCATCTTTTTTTTTTTTTTTAAAGAAGTTCAGCTTAAAAAATAGATTGCAGCGTTATAAAATATAAAATGCAGACAGAGATATATTTCCAAAGAAAGATAGAGAAAAAATAAACCAATAAGTCAGGTCCAGCACAGAGATAAAAACTGGCAGTCAGTTGTTATGTTGTAATCCAGTCTGGGCATCACGCCAAAATCAGGAAGTGGGAGTTCAAATGGAGCAAGTTACATTGTATCAGCCCAAGTTTCTGGGCTTCATGCCAAGTCCCAGGATGCATTGTATCCAAAAGAATCTACATAAGTCCGCCCAGAGAGCAAAAAGTTTTTTAGGCAGTACTGTTCAGGAGGGGGGGGGGAGAAAAAAAGAACATTCCACCCCCTCCCTAAGGATTTTCACCTAAACTGAAAATAAACAAGCCAAAAGAGAAAGTCACAATAACCCGGATGCTCGAGTTCCAACTGCTTATGTAGACAAAATAAAATAGTAAAAAAAACAATAATTGTTTTTCCAAAGCCCGTTTTCCCCAGTAATCAAACGCTGCTTTCTCAAAATAGGGAAATAGTTCTTAAAGCTGTTAGCAGGGAAATAGGTAAAGTAACAAGAGGGAAGGAAAGGTCTCACCCGGATCTTCCACGGTGGTTCTTTTCGCTTAGATGTTGCTGTGACTTTCGGCTGGAGCAGCTGAGTGATCGGCCATGTTACTGGCCGAACTTTTCCCCGTCAGCCCAAAGGTGGTTTTCTCGGACCGCAGAGGGAGCTGCCGCTCCCTCCGCGATCAACGAGTGCCCTCCTCTATGGTGGTCGCCCCTACAGGGCGACTTTCGACCCTATCCAGGGTCTACCGGCGGGGGGAAACCGGACGGCCAAGAGAACGAGTTCTCTGCACGTCCGCGGGCGCTGCGACCGGAACCGGAAGTCTATTTCTAAAATCTTTTGTTCCCTCATTGGATGCTGACCTTTTATTTGAGGTACAGATGAAAACACAACTTTAGCTCCCAACTCCTTAATTTTCTTACCAAGCTACTCATAGTCTCTCGATACTGTTTTTAGGTTCATTTTGATGTCATTTGTCTCCATGTGAAGGAGATAGTAGTCTATGGATTTGATTATTTTAGTAAGGTTCTCAGCCATATCTTCTGATTTTTGCTCCAGGGAAACAACATATCTCTTTAGATTGAATGTCTGGTCTACAGACTGTTCCCCTAAGAACTGAATCTCTTATCACCAATACTCACCTTTTTTCCCTAGGGAAGTTTGGGCTACTTTTCTTCCTATCACAGGAACACTTGCTGATCCCTTTTCTGGGTGTCTGCATGCTTTCTTCCAGAGGGAGGCTATGAAATCAATGGCTCAATTCCAATGCGACTGCACTGAAGTGGGCTGAGCTAGACAGCAGGGGCATTACTCTTGGTTGTTGTTTTCTTCTATGAGTGACATGTTTCCATCAGTCTTTCTCTAAAGGTTCCTATGTAGGGTTGGTTTTTTTTAGTTGCTTATTCTTTATTATGTTTGATTTGGATAAAGTCTTCTTGCTTAGATTAGATGAAAACATCTACATCATAATCTAGTTCTACAAAGAGATCAGACTGTACTGTTCTTTTATTTCAAATTCTAAGCAGGGACAGAATAAAAAGGGTGAAGATGGATCCATTTTAGAGTCAATCTTTATAAGAATGGCTAATTGGGATCTGAGAATTGGGGTCCAAGTTTACTTTTTCTTGTTTCCTTTTTTATGTGTATGCATGCCTCTTATTTTAAACAGTAAGTTTGATTCTGCAGGGCAGGCACTGTCTTGTTTTTACTAGCAAGATGCTTAGCATTGAAGTCTAAGAAATGAGATAAAAATACTTCTAATTTAGAAACAGGCATTCTTACCTAATTCAATCATAGCATATTTTCATCTTTATCTAGACATACTGCTATCATTGTGTGCTTTGAAATGACAAAACATAACAGATGTTTATGTTGCAATCATAGAGATTGTTCTAAATTTATTTTTAGTGAGAATTGGCATATATAATAAAATTCAGGAATATATTAGAAATCAATATGTACAATAACATTTCACATATCCAAATACAATGTCTTCTGGTATATATAAAATTAGATAAAAAAAACTTGGTATCCACTTTTCTATATAGGAAACGCTGTTGTGCCAAACATTCCAGGGAAAAACAAAGAAATGGGAAAAACCTCATTTGCACCTTCATCTCTTGAAGAAGAGATCTGTAACCCCTATAACATTTTATCTGAAATCCCACAAGATGGGAACCAAGTTGCCTTTATCCAGACTTAAATATTTATATTGAATTACTGAATGGTAATGTATTTTTCTTTCACTTGGAGTGTAGTTTGAAAAAACCTATATTAAACAAAGGAAATAAACAGAAAAGAAAAAAATGTCTAAGTAAAACAGTGTTTAATTTAAAAATATATTTTGCCTGCAATCTAATCTCTTTGTGTAAAGATGCAGGGAACATCAACAGTGGTAGTTTTCAGCTATTTTCCCCACTCCAATTTTGGATTAGCTTAAGGAACTGCAGAATGTAGTCATGTTTCTTTGCTTTAGACGTCTGTGTGTGAAAGAGACAGCATGCACATACTTCAAAGACCCTTCAAGATTTGATTTTCCTTTCTAAATGCTTTATCAGAGGGCAAAAGTGAATGTGACTCTCCTCCTGCCTATTTTTAATAGCAAAGATGGATGCCAGGGGCTTACCAACTTACCAGGTGGCCTGCTAGAGGCTAATGTTCAATTGTGGAGAAAAACAGAAAAGGAAAAAGAGCTAGAGAAGTAAGATGAAAGGAATGTTGAGTCTTGCAGAATAGGGTCTTCCAAAAAATCAGCAATAATTGCAACACTGGAAAATCAGGAGACACTCACTGAATTTTAAACATCTTTAAAGTCTCAGCTGCACTGAGATCATTTGAAGGGAAGATTACATTTCATGAGAAAATATCTGTAATTCATAATCACTATCACCTAGCAATATACTGTATATGAATCTTTTCAGCTCTTAAAGAGGGATTGAAGGGATCTGAAGGGAAATAGGAGTTACAAACTAGAATTTAAGGACTGTTGAACATTTCTTAACAGTAAGAAGTTTGACAGAGGAACCAATTAACCAGAGAAGTAGTGGGCTCTCATTCGTAGGATATCTTCAAATATAAAAAATATAAATTTTATTTTCTTCCATTCAATCATGTCCAATTCTTGGGGACTGCCAGGCCTGCAGTTTTCTTGGCAAGGTTTTTTCAGAAGTGGTTTACTATTACTTCCTTCTTAGGGCTGAGAGAAAGTGACTAGCCCAATATCACCCAGCTGGTTTTGTCCCTAAGGGACTAGAACTCACAATCTCTATTTCTAGTGTGATGCCTTAACCACTACACCAAACTGGCTTTCAACAGACATATAACACTATTAATAAGTTGCTAGCCAATTATTAGAGAAAAGTGGTGATGACCACACTTCTGTGTATCCCCACAGGTATGGCAACATTGAGAAGTAGGCCACTTAATTTAATTGCCCCAAGCGCAGCACACACCAGAGGGACTTTACAAAGCCTGTTATTAAGGATGAAGCCTCACAACAGCTAAAACTACCCTCAATCCAGAAACATAGAGTACTGGCTAAATTCTGTGTTAAGAATTGGATAAGGCTAGTGTAGTGTTGAAAGCAAAATACTGACTGCAGGGCATACAATACACCTGTGAGTTTAACCTGGAGGTAAAGAAAATGCCAAAGAAGAAGAGTGGGAGATACATCATTTGTATGTGTGTATGTGTACGTGTACGTGTGTATGTGTGTGTGTGTATTCTCTTCAAACATAGAGAGGGGTCCTTTTTTTTTTTTGCTTCAGACTAAATCTAAAAAGAGTTAAGGGAATCTTTTGTTTAACCATTATAGTATTAGACACCAAAGCTTGTGTGAGAATGCAAGAAAATAATGTCAAAGCCAAAAGGCCAAATTAGCCAAGTAGGTTTCATCACCTATAAAGTTTTCAAAGACCAGACAGCCAAAGAGCAAGTGTTATGACACCTGTAATCCAGAACATTTGAAAGGCACCTAGCTGCCCATCCTGAACTACTGTTGCCTAATCTTCCTAGATGATGTTGGTCATCCTGGCTGGAAATTCTGAGCTATACTCACAAATCTTCTGAAGGACACCAGATTGAGAAAGCTGCTTTGACATGGCTAAATTATGGAAAATGAATTATCCATGCAAGAAATTACTCATATTTGCAGTTTTCTATGACATCTATTGTTGCAGATCAATTCTTGGCAATTTTATGTTATAATAATCCCCAAACATTTCCCAGAATTTATTGAGGTCCATGTCATTGTTTAATGAAAAACATTAATGATTCAAAGTGTTTTGTGATGATAGTCCAGTTCTTACACTTCTAATATGTTGTCTTTAGAGAACATTTTCAACAGGACTGTTACTTTCACAAGATAGTTTATTAAAAAGCACATTAGCTGTCAGTCAAAATTCTGATGCTAGAGCAGAATGTTTCCATGAATGCACAGAAAAAATTATTTAGCTAGCGCTAGCCTATCAATTCTCTATTATTAAGATAGTACTAGAGGCAAGCAGAATTCCATAGATACATCTATGAAAAAACATGACATTTTATCTGAAATATGAAAAATAACAGTGCAGTTTAAATGAAATTGATCTGTGCAGTAACTCATGCAAATTAATATCACAAACTCTTTTCCCTCTCTTTTTCTCCCTCTCTTTGTTTTGTATGCTGGAAAAATATAATCCACTTATAACCAAGAGGATGAGGGGGAACTAATGCCTAAAATATAATTATCATTTAAAAACCTTTCTGATGTCAAATGCATCTGATGTCAAATGCAATGAAAGTAGGCACTAAATAAAAACAAAACATCTTAAAATTGCCTTATTATTAAACATAAAAATTGTGTAAAAGTGTTATTTGAACCAGCTGTACAACATTGCTTTATAGAGTAGGGAAGTTAATACATTCTTCAAAAGTAGAGTATCACAAAAAGTTATACTAACATGCTTGCAGAATGAGAAAAGATAAATTTGGGGTGTAAAATGCAGATGATGCACGAAAAATAAAAAATGGAAGAGTAATGCTAGAGATCTCTTTCTCCTGTTATTTTTTTTAAATATTTAGATAAATTGGCATCATTACCCCAATTCTGTGGGAGGAAGATGGAGGATTGGAGACTCTTCTGGTAATAATTTTTTTAACTGAATTTATAAGAATCCTGACGATAACTTTGTCCAAAAAATAGGCCTGTTTTCCAACATTTTCTTTTATCTCTATGAACATTTCCATGTAATACACATGCCAAGCAGTCAAATAAGATCAATCTCAGCTAAGCAAAGAAATTAAATCACCTCTCTTTTCCAATTAAATATGCTGCTTAAAGAACTAAACAAAAATTTACATTTTAAAAGTCAGGTTTTTTAAAAGATTGAATGAAAGGAATCATAGAATGACTCACTTTTTGTTTTTAAATCAGAAATCTGAATGCTAAGAATGACTTGCCAGAACATGTTGAAGAGCGAGGTAAGAATGAGAACAGAAACATGGGGCTAGCTTTAGATAGCTACTACATTGCAGCTATGAAATAAACTTACCAAATAATCAGCTGTCAACAATTTAGAGCAATGTTTTTCAAACTTAGCAAATTTTAAGATATATGCACTTTAACTCCCAGAATTCCCCAGCCAGCATGCTCGCTGGAAAATTCTGGGAGTTGATGTCCAAGATTCTTAAAATCGCCAAGTTTTTAAAATGTTGATTTAGAGCAATGCTAGATATATGTAAATGTATGTTACCAGATTAGCAAGGATTCAGGAGATATTATTATAAACAACCATCTGGAAGCACCTACATTATCTGAAAGATCAGCAGATTTTTAAAAAAGCAGTGAAAATGAGAATGAGCAATGTATGTTTACAATATGTTGGTTGTATCTTAGGAAATACTATAATTGCTGGAATTCTTGTACCTTCCTCCTTCCTCCTCAAGACAGAATTGCTATAGAAACACTGATGCAGAATGTAGGAACAAATAGGAAATATTGCTGATCTAGAAAATTCCATCTGGACTGCAATACAGATTAATTTTAAAATTACTCAACACACCCTAAAATTATTGTATAAAAATGTCCTTCTCACCCTATGGCTGGTATGAGTCTTCCTCAATATCAGATCCTCTACGAGAAGCCTGGGAGTTTGAGGGTTCTGAGCAATCTTAGCTTTTGGCCTTTACTTTCCATATCCTCTGTAGTTCCTCCTTCAGCCCCTATTACTTCTACAGCTTCTCATACTACTTTTTCCTGGTGTTGCTGTCACCAGTGTGTTTGTGTGTGTGTGTGTGTGTGCGCGCGCGCACTCATGCAAAATAGGGATAGAGAGAAGAGGTATTGTAAAAAAACAGATTCCAAACTTCTTAACAGAAGTTACAGGTACATTTATACATTTTATATTTTACCCTTTCTCTCTAAGATTACAACATAATTTCTTTCTTTTCACAGTCTACCTTTTCTGATATCAAACCCATAAATCTCAAGTTCATTTTTTCAGCAAAAAGTCCATTAGGGATTTCCAGTTACTAATAAATGCAGTTATTGTCTTTTCTCTACTCAAAAGTTAATTTTTCCATCTCTGTTAATATTGTCATCTTCACAAGCAATTCCTCTGTTGTGGAAAATTTCAGACACTAAACAATTAGTTTCTATTATTAAGTATCCTCTCCTTTCATAATGCTGCCTTCATTGTTAACTTGCAGGAAGGTCCTTGTTAAGCTGGATTTTGCCTCTGGAATGTTCTCCTCTTTCATTTTCAGGAGGCACCTATGTTGGCATATTTAAATATCCTCAGAGCTGTGCACCACTTTTAGTTTCAAAGGCCAAAAGGTGATTAGTGGTGTACAAGAACAATAAAACCTCTTCTTCTGAGATCACACAGCAACTAAGGAGAAGAACAGTGAGATCTCTGCAAAAGGCAAAGCTTAATATGAGAAATTTTAAAAAACAAATGAATAAGGCAATAGCTAAGGAAACAGCATCTTTTGTCAGTTCAAGAGGTTGCTACCAATCCATTCTTCAAGCAGACTGAGCTTGAACTTGAATCATTTGCCATTGCATTCAATCCCAGCTCCTTCCCCCTGCAATTGCAAAGTTTTGTCCCAACTGGACGTTTTTATTTGTAAACAGGAGTTGTTGCTGCTGTAGCAGTCCACAGTATTATGTTTAACTGCTCAGAACAGCCACACAGGAGGGCATAGCCAGTTTCAAGTTCCTGCACTTCTAATGAACTGAATATGGCAAGGGAACAAAATGCAGAAGCAACACTCTAGGAGACTTGCCATCACAATGAACAGATGAGAGACTTACAGGTTTGATTTTTTTTTCTTTTGCAGGGGGATTTTTATTTTAGGGCAAAATTGAGGAGGTAGGATTGGAACACCCAGTACTTCCAAGAATTGGGAGAGTTGGGGAGGAAATGATTACAAGTAGTCCTCAATTTATAACCAAAATTGGAACCAGAATTTCCATTGCTAAGCAAGGCAATTATTAAGTGAATCACACCCAATTTTACACTCATTTTTGCCATGGTTGTTAAGCAAATCATGCAAATGTTAATTGAATCACACGGTCATTAAACAAATCTGACTTTGCTTTAAGAAGCCAGCTGGAAATATCGAAAATGGTGATCACATGATCCTGAGACACTGCAACCATAGTATACACATGCCATTGCCAAGCACTCCAATTGTGATTGTAGGGATGCTACAATGGTAAGTGCGATACCAATCATAAGTCACTTTTTGCAATGCCATTGTAATTTTGAATGATGCTAAACAAATGGCTATAAATTGTACTACCTGTAGTAGTTCTTCACAAGCATTACAGACGCTCAGCAGACTAGGACCTGGAGCATTCAGAATTGTAATGTCAAAATGGTCCGCTTAAGTCCTGCTCCATTTCAAATGACCCTAGAAAACTTGGAAAATAAAAAGCTTGGCTCAGTTATGATAATAATAATAATAATAACTTTATTACGGTCATAGACCAGCAATAGATATCACTTTTTACAATATATTAAGAAAAATATAAAATAAAAATAGTACTGACATTAATAATAAATACATGTTCTCAAACTGTTAGGATCACTCCCTAGTTTACGTGAGTGGAAAGTCAATAAGTGTGTGAGTAAATGTAATGTTCCAAAAATTATTAGAGATATCTCCAAAAAATTGGCACAAGTTTACGGCTATAAATCTGTAACCAATTTTTTTCTTGTGGACATTGCTGCAACACAGTATTTTGCCACTGCATGCGTGATGGAAGGGTTTGAGTCCTGGAGGAGAAAGCCTACGTAAAAATTGTCTGCCCTCCCTGGCAATCTCTCTAATAGGGGAAGAATATATGCTGACCTATAAACTCGGTATAACTCACAGTACAATAAAACATGTGAGATGTCTTCGACTTCTCCTTTACCACATATACATACCCGTTCTGCTATTGGTGTTCTCTTATACCTGCCCTGGAGGAGTGCTGAGGGAAGAATGTTAAATCTGGCTCTGAAGAAAGCTATTCTTTGTTTTGGGAAGGTCAGATCATTCAGATATCTTGCCGATTCCCACACACCCTGTTTGATTCTATCCCTAATGTGGCGAGGTAACCTATTTAGTTCTTCTTGGAACTCCATGTCCTTTATTCTATTGGATACTACTTGCTTTGCTTGATCAAAGCCTAGGGACATTAGGAATGCTGAAGAGAGCCCATAAGAGCCCAGTTTATGATCTATTGCCTGCTTCCAGGGGGAGGGAGGCTCAGTTATGTAAAAATTGGTTATCTGCCTTTGGCTCCTCCATCCACTGGTTGCTTCTTATAAGCTTTTGCTTTGTCTGGACTGAACGCCACCATTTAAGGTAAATGCTATTGAAATAAAGGTGGGATGGTCCCTATAACTGTATTCTTATTGTTCTTCAACCAAGGAATGTCCATAGGCTATACGCTGAAGCCGCCATTGTCTGGAGAACCTAAACAGATATGATTGACAGCCAGATGCGACAACTAATAGTTAGTGACTGCAAGCAGAAAGAGATTTGCCTTCCAGCATCTCCAGTAAAGATGTTAAATAAAATACAGATGAGAGAGCAAGTAAACTGGATGATCTGCAGATCAGATGGAATTTGATTAATCGAAAAGCAGTTAACAACATCATGTTCAGAGCCTGTCACCAGCATCCAGGAAAGAGAATCTAAAGCCATATTTATATAAATATTATTTCATTGATGAACATTCATAGTTAAAATACAAACTAAACAATCAATAAAATTCAACTATTAAAAACTATTTTCAGTAAATTCTTTTGATTTGTAATTCCTACAATTTGGAGTTATGGAATTACAACTCCCACAATTTCCAAAATACAAGAAGGTAATGCTAATTATACATTCTGGAAGTTTCAGTCCCAATATACAGTATATAGAAGGCATCAGTTAGCAAAGTCTGGTCTAGAATGTAGCAATATGGCTACAGGAATAAATGTTTACAGCTTATCTTAATTACTGGTACACTAATTTCTAATAACATCACAACTATGAAATCTTTTTATATTTTGGTTGCAAACTTTAAAAATATTAATAATTAATAGCTAGTAGTATAATTAATATCTTGAAGCTTTCTTAAAAGCTTGGCAAAAGCAAAGCATAATAAAAGCAAATTGTAGCAAAGGAATACTGTACATTGTATAATTTATCCAAAATAAAGTCAATGCAAAAATTTGATGCTATATGAAGTAAAGTTTCTCCCTCTCTGTATGTATATACATGCAAATATGCGCGCACACACACACACACACACACACATATATATATTTAAAGTCAAATAAATAAAATAATGAACTCCGGGATATTAGAAAAAGGCTTCTTTATTGCTGAGCTTTCGTTAACAACCTGTTAACATCATCAGAGCAAAGGGCTAAATGGCAAGGGAGCATGTGCATAAATTCACACAACAGTTGGAAAAAACGGTTACATTGTGGCATGTGCACATAGCGTGCTTAGGAAGCTCGTTTAGAAAAATCACATTGACAATAGCAGGCATACAGCAGTAAGTCTCCCAACAAGATTTAAAAGTCGCGCTTATTGGGAGACTATATATATATAGTCCCTAATTACACTAAAAATGCGAATCCTGGGTAAATCCATATGGTAAAAACAAAATAGTATGAGCACCAGGATGATATTAAAACAGAAACTGTTTAATACAAAAGCTAAAGCTGAGCTTTCGTCGGCCAACACTGCCGACATCATCAGAGCACAATACGAGATTACTGGGAGTCCTTTTTATACCGCCGGGCGACTCTGCGCCCGGCTTCTCGATCTAGTCATCGGTCCGTCCGTTTTCTCTATTTGGTTTGTTCTTAAAGGGCACGCGTCTCTTGCTGTGGTGGTGTCTTCCGAGGTTGCTATTTTCCCTTTCTTTGCCTTGATCACTTTCTTTCTGCTGTCATACGCCATTGGGTTTTTCAGTCCCCCTCCGTCATTTGCTAGTTCTTTTGCCCTTTTTGCGCGTGTGCAGGGTCCCGTAGCGTGGCTTTCCATCGTTTGCTCATGGATCTCTTTTTTGCAGTCATCGGTGGAGTGTCTCGTTATTCCCCTCTTGTTAGCGGGGATCGTGGTGCGGGTACCCCGTGAGTTGTTATCCAGCCATCCGTATCGTTCGCACCCGTCATTGCTTTTCCTAGTTGTGGAATGGGTTGGGGTGTGCGTATTTGGGGTGTCCGTGGGGGGTGTTTGTCTCTTCTCTGTTCCCCTTGTAGGATATGTTGTGAGTTTGTTGCCGCATGAATGGGCTATCTCCTCCATCCCTCCTTCCTTCTGATCTTGTAAGGGGTATGCAAATTGCCCTCGTTGCGAGTTTTGGTGTTGTTTTTCCCATATCTTGAGTGTTTGGTATGCTGGGCAAAGTTCTATGTGGCGACTGATGGAGTCGCCATCAGAAAGCCAGGCCTCCTTAAGTAGGCGGCCTCTCTTAGTGGTGCCCCTGGATATAGGTTGTGCACTGGTAAGATCGAATTCATGTCCATGATTGGTCATATGGGTCCAAATCTGTGAATATTGTTCCTGTCTTTTAACTGCCAGTGCATGCTCACGTATCCTAGTTTTTAACCTTTTGGTAGTCTCCCCAACGTAATTACAGGAACAGTCTTTGCACTTGATTATATTATCGAAGATTTTTCTTCGTTGGGGAGTGGGTTCTTTGGGTGCATGATCTTAGTCCGTAGGGTTTGATCTGGTTTGTGGGCCACTTCTATATTGAAGGGGGCCAGTAGTCTGGCTGTTGCCTCTGACACACTGTTAATATATGGGAGAGGGATACGCACATTTTGCGTTGTCATCCTGTCGGCTTTTTGCAAGTCTTCACGGGATCTATGTGGTCTACTATACTTCCTGATAAATTCGGTAGGGTAGCCATTGTACTTGCAGGTTCGAAAGAGGTGGTTTCTTTCTTCAGTTTTGGTCCTGGTTGTGCTGCAATGTGAGTCTATGGGTTTGAATAATGTTCTTACACAACTGATCTTATGGGCCACTGGATGGTTGCTCTTGTAGTGGAGGGTTCTGTATATATATATATATATATATGTCTTTAATAATTTTAAATATTGGAATCCCAGGTATGGACATTTAAAGTCAAATAAATAAAATAATGAACTCCGGGATATTAGAAAAAGGCTTCTTTATTGCTGAGCTTTCGTTAACAACCTGTTAACATCATCAGAGCAAAGGGCTAAATGGCAAGGGAGCATGTGCATAAATTCACATAACAGTTGGAAAAAACGGTTACATTGTGGCATGTGCACATAGCGTGCTTAGGAAGCTCGTTTAGAAAAATCACATTGACAATAGCAGGTATACAGCAGTAAGTCTCCCGACAAGATTTAAAAGTCGCGCTTATCAGCTGTTAGGCGCGCAAGCCGGATCGTGCCTGTCAGCTGTTCGGCGCGAGGTTATATATATATACATCTAAAATCTTAAACTATGATCAAAGTCTAAATATTTAAAAAACATACAGTTTTCATGATTCAAGATGTATTCATCAAGGAGTTGATAAGACAATCTGATTTATAATCAGTCAGCTGATCTTAAAGAATTATTCTAGCCTCATCAAGCTTTATAAAACGTCAATATTAAATTTTATTTTTCAAACTGGAGAGCCAGTTTGGTCTGGTGATTAAGGCACCAGGCTAGAAACTGTGAGACCATGAATTCTAGTCTTGCTTTAGCTGTGAAAACCAACTGGGTGACTTTGAGCTAGTCACTTTCTCTCAGCTCACCTCACTTCACAGGGTTGTTGTGAGGAAAACAGGAGAATATGGGTTGAATACGTTTGCTGCTTTGGATTATTTGTAAAATAATAAAGGTGGGATATAAATAAAAATAAATGAACTTGTTGTAAGGACTGTGCAGAAATCAATACATTTCTGACAGGTATATGATTCAAAGGCACTGCATCCATTTTTCCCAATTTTTACCCTTTTTGTGACTGAAAATTTCTTTCATTATATATAATTAAGATTCTAAGCCTGAACAACATAGACCAGTTTTTCCTCAATCTTGATAACTTTAAGTTGGGTGGAGCTGGCTACGGAATTCTGGTAATTGAAATCCATCTTTATGCTAACAAAATTCTAATCAGTTTACAAGATCTATCAGAAATAGTTTTGATATAAATGAATCTGGTATTCCATTGGCTTATCTTTGGCACAATTTATGGTAATAATTTTAAAATAATCCCATTCCTATCCATTCAATTTTTTTTTAGAAAGCTGACTTTCTAAACCTGAGACCTGAAACAATGAAAAATTCTATTATCATCAGTATCAGAGCCTACTTTCTTTAAAAGAATCCAAAGTGGACCCAAATTAAAATATAAGGAGCAAAAAAAAAAGGGTAATTAAGATGAAAGTGTAGTTACCTTTATCACTGCAACTATTACAGTAATTCTCAGAGCACTTTCCTCAAATTAACGTGTTAACCACACAACGAAGTACACATTGAGACTTGTTTCTCCATTTTGAGTAAGGTTACACTGCAATCATGCATGTAGAGTCTTCTCTAGGCCTTTCTTCCATACTATGTGCATAGAATTATGCCTTAAAAGCAAAGACAAACAACCTTTCCTGTGAACCATTTCTTACAACTTAATATCCTAAAAGCTATTTTTGGTGCTTCCAAAAAGTTTACTTTTCTTTACTTCAGAGAGGTTTATTTGCTTTCCATCTGCAGGAAGATCCTATGGAGTTCATGTGAAGTTGTTATTGATATTCATGCTACGTTGATAATGTGATAGTATTTTGCTCTACAGATTAATACAATTTGGTCATAAACCAGTGTTCAATGAAATTAGAATCCAGAAAAGATGAATGTAGTAGAAATCCCAGAAACTCAAAGAGAGAAGGACACAGTTAATAAAACATCATAGATAAAACTATATGACCTAGTTGTTCATTTATCAGAGGTTATATTCCCCTCCAATCCAACAGGGCATTCCTAAAGAATTAAGAAGTTAGATAAATTGTTAAGATTTTATTCTTTTTTATTCTTGTCATTACTTCAGTGCTTTTTCCAAAATTTTATATTTAAAATGCATCCTTTTTACTTGGAAATTTAGCAATCCTTTGTATATATATATTTAGAATGAATTACTGAACAGTGTTCAGTGTGATTTTTCTTTGATGCTACCTCAAAACTTATTCTAACACAGTAAACTATGTTTGATCTATAGGATCTAAATGTTCTGGAAACAGTACAGTACAGATGAGATTATAATCCCCATGAGCCCTTCAAACGGCGATTGTTTTGAATTTTGGAGTTAGAAAAGATTACCATATATAGCCAAGAAAACCTAAATCATAGAAAAGTCAATCCGGAATTCTCACTTGATACACAAATGATCTGACTGAAATTATCATATTTTGGCTTTTTTTTGAGAAGTCAGTTAACACCAGGAAACATGGAATGAAAAAAAAAAGAGCAACCAGAAGCAAAATGTTGGACTTTATTACAGATGGGAATGTTGTCAGAAAACCTGAATGTAAGGATTGGGGAAAGATTATTCTGGAGACAGATAATACATAATCAAGGGCTGGGATTGGGGAGAGCCAGATAAATGCTTGTGAAAATTTATAAGCCAGACTCTTTCTGCATTCTAACCAATCTCAAAAGCTGATTTGATATGATCCTTTTGTAGAATTGGTTTGGACTGAAGCAGTTCATGTGTTGAAATAGGACTGGGGAGAGCCAAGCTCAGTTTCAGCCAAGAAGACTTAGTCAGTCTCAGCCCCATATCTTTTAGGTTTAATTATCAGGAAGTTATGTGGGAAGTCTTGAACTCCTGAAGGAGGGGATAGCTATCATACAAATCCTCCCTCAAAATAGAGTGTCAAAACTCAGTTTATTTCCAGGTTTAGAGGGTGAACAAAACAGTAGGAAGAAATTGGTTCCATGAGGCATGGTGTGGTGCTTAAAGCTGAACTAAAGAGCGCATTATTTCACTTGAAAATTTCACATGAAGTCATAACAAGATAGCTAGGTGATCAATGATGTTTTGCCTTTCAAAGTGTTGTATTCGGCATGAAACCTACAGGTGTAATTGTTTGAAAGACTGGAGAGGTGATTGCAATGGTTTAAATCTGGAAGCCAAGAATGCAGATACTGGCACTCAATCCTCTCCTGCTCTAGCTGAATATATCAAAACGATCCATGTTCACCTCTGCATGGCAACAGCAAGAAAGAGAAAAATGGAAGTTACAAACCTGCAAGCGGAGCGGAGAGAAAGGAAGCATAAGGAAAGAAAAACGCTGGGCTTGCCCATTCTTGGCTCTGGCCTCGCCCCTCCTGCCACGTGTCCCCAGGCTGATCAGATTCGTAACTCCGCCCTCCCCTGCTTTTCTTGGCAAATGAGAAGTGGTGTACAATACAAGGGCTTTGGATATTTTAGTTGAAAGTGGCATGTTTCAAAAATAAAGTGTCTGAAAAAACAAAACTGAAAATTACTCCACCTTTTTTAGGTAAGCACATTCTGGGATAATGCCAGGGGTTCCCAGTTCAGGTTCAAACGATCGATTTATCTAGTGTAGGAAATGCATTTCCTATCCTATTTGCAGCAATTTTTGTTCGCTGCTTGAAACAAAGGATTGGCCACCACGTGGTTCGGAAGCACCGCACAAAAGTTTCACTTCCTTCTCTTGCCTCTTTTACGCCCCCAGGCTTTCTCAGCCAGGGCTGATCAGAAGCAGATCTAAAACGAAAGACCAAGAACCTTCGCCAAAGCGTATAGGATCGAGCTGATCTAGGAAGAAAATCAATTACTTGTACCCAGCGCTGCTGATTCTAAATGAGGCACGGGAGGACCCCAGAGGATAAACAGAAATGAAACATCTGGATTAGAGAGCGTCAGAGACTCCGGCAGGAAAAACAAGAGCCATCGCTTGCTGCAGGAACAAAGGGGAACTAAGAGCTGCATCCACCTTTATCCTAAATCGTAGCTTTCCAATCTTGTTAGACAAAGATCAGATTAACAAATTCAAGACTTAGCAGTGAATAAATCTAGGCGCATTAATACTACCTTTCTTTTCTCATGCAAATTGAGCAGAGACAGCTTTATTCCGCCCGTCCCGTTAGTATTCAGCGCGCCCTGGCTCGCCTCACCTTTCTTCTCGCCCCAGCTAAGCCTCCGCCTCCTGCACCCCGTGCTGATGCATTTCCCGGGTCCCCTTTGTCTCTCTTGCCTTTGTTCTTTGCACACTCTCGCCTGTCTACGTAGTTCTTTGGCTTGTTTTTCCTCCTCCTGCCCTTATGTTCAGTTAAAGGAAACCCGAGCCTTTTAACCCTCGCTCCCAACGATCGGTCCTTTCCCACCTTTGGGAGCTCGACGCCTTTGCAAGTTTGCTCGGCTTGAGATTTCCCTCCGCCCATTCACAACAGAAATAGAGAACCCCATTCTGAGCGCAGCTCCTTGAATAATGCGCGCTCCTTCACTGCTGATACTGGCTTTTGGGGAACATCCAGAGTTCGCATAGCAGACCTCAGATATAGCTTTAGCCAGCGCATCTCTGCTATCTAGCGCGGCATTGTTTCTGTTCCTTTGGAGCCATCTCAGCTTCAGTCCCAAGACGTTTGTCTCTTGGATGCAGTGGTTTCCAACGCGTGAAAACGAGAAGTCCTACGATAGTTGTGCTTCCATATGGCCGAATCTAAGCAGATAAAAGGCGACCTCTTGGATTAGATCAAGGGCAATTCACCATCGACCCGTTGGTAGCCAAATGCAGTATAGTATCTTCTTTTGGAAGCTGCGAAGCTAAACATATAGAAGTTAGTTCCCACAAGCAATAATGCAATAATGAACAGGTGGATTTTTAGAGGACAGAAAAAAAGGTGGACTTTTAGATGACAGAAAAAAGCGGAATTCAGCATTGTTACAACCCCAGTCTCTGAGCATTGGCTGGCTGCTTTAAACAAGTGGACAGTTTGAGAAAATTGCAGATAACTTCTGTTTGTTTTAGCACCAAATAACCATTTTTCGAATAGCTTACTTCATTCTTGAGTGACCAGTATATAGCAACGGAAAATGTGTGAGATAATAAAGTCAGCCCTATCTAAACATAACACAAATTTGGAAAATGCATATAAGATGTAGAATTTATGGTTCATGTTTCACAACAAAATTGCTTTACACTTTACTTTCATGATTGCAAGTAGCAGAGATACTAAAAGTTGTTTCAAACTCTATAAATAAAAATGTTTTATGTACAAGATATTTGTGCAAAAAAATAATAGCTCCACATGCAGATGTTATTTGGATCAAAGTCAGTCTACATACTGGATTTCACCCCCATGAGTCAGTCCATCATGTGCAGTTGTTCCAATTAATCGGTCCCATATGCTGGGTAGGATCCATACCTCTATCTTATGCATTGGAGTGGTGGTACCATTTCAATTCCTCCAGCTCCACACTAGCTTATTTTGACTTTTAAAAAAAATCCCAACCTATCCTTTATCAATAAGGATACTTGCTAAACTTCTCATACATCTCATACTATGGAAGGAGAAATAAAACATTTGGGAGGGGTAGCACTAATTACACTATAGAAATTATACAGTAAAATGTGCAGAAATTTGAATAAAGAATGGCCCTGCTAGAAAAATTAACCCCTAACTCTCTTTTCAAATGTAGTTACATCAAAAGCAGGGCCTAAATAGGATGCCTTTAGAGTAGTGTTTTTCAAACTTGGCAACTTTAGAACGTATGGACTTATGCTGACTGAGAATTCTGGGAGTTGAAATCCACACATCTTAAAGTTGTGAAGTTTGAAGAGTACTGCTTTACAGCAAAACTGACTTAAGCCTGAGGAACAGCTGCTAAGCAGGGAGATTTCAAAACTCATTTTTCTCCTGATTTGTTTTGGCCTAGGAAAAAATCAAAGAAACATTGCTGTGCATACGAAAACATCCCCTCTGTAAATCCAAAGTCTAAAATTTCCTAATGGTACAAATAACAGGAAATCAATAGAGCTGACATGCTGGGCCTCAGTATTGGATCCCTTGGAGATACTTATCAAAGACATTGCCAATCCCACAAATCCATATAGAAGCCATCTCAGCTGACAGTAGACACTTGTTTTATGAGTTCATGAGAGATAGTTTCTGCCCCTGTAACTGAGAGGAGTAAATCTCCAAATCTTTCTGCTGGTTCTCACATTTGAAAGTTATGGGCACTTCCATAAAATAGCTGCCATGGTATGTAACCACATATAAATACTGCAAATGGGCATTCACAGCAAAGGTTACTGGCTTCAAAATGATCAATATGATGTTGAAGGCCCCTCCCCATTTTAGTATCCTTCACTTGTACTGCGTGCATATAAGAAGGGGCAGGATTTCCATCCATCAGTCATATCATCTTCATGATATTTGCTGTGTGTGCTTCTGCTAGAAAGCAAACTACTGAGGTCATACCCCACCATTTTTTCAAGTTTACCAGAATACTGCCATCTGGCTTACTTTAACCTTTTTCTGGATTGTAATTACCCAGCTTTGTTTTCAAGGAATGCCTCTCAGAATTTTGGGGATGGGTATTTTCATATTTTTGGAAATATAAATTATATCTGAGGCTGATATGTTGGTCTGAAGCATGCTAACTTCCTTTTAAAAAAATAATAAAATTCAAAGTAAAAATTATTGAGATTAAAAAATCTGATAATGGTTGTGGTGGTGATCATGGAAACTTCAGAGTATCACATTGAAGATCCAGGGCTGACAAAGCAAAGCCTAGGTCACCTGCCACATACTATTTAATCCTGCTATGTCTTACTTTCGTCCACATCTAATCACTCTTTGTGCCATCTAAGCTTGCAGAGGTTCCCACGTGTCCTTTTTTCCAAAGCTAATTGTTCATTTTACTAAACTATTTGCCAGGCTGTATTTGTATGACAAGTAAAGGAAGGTGCAAGGTGACCATATCTGCCAAACTATATTTAAAATTTAACTACTGTACAAAATGAATGTCAGACCATATGCAATTAACCTAAGAAGAGCCCGTTTTCATCAGATCAACATGCTGTTTCCAGTGGTGGCCCATAACAACAATCCAAGAGTAGATCTTGAGAACAATAATTAAAACTGGAAGCCAATTTGAAAAAAAGAAGCAGTCTAAAAGAAATTAAAATCCTAAAGGATCAAACAGAACTGCATGTCACTTTTTGATTTTTAAATGCAATTTCTAATATACTTTTCAGTAACATCAGTTGAACAAAAATAGGCTCTCAAATTATTGTCCATTAGACTGCAGCCTCATTAGAGATGCAAAGAACCACGCATCTACATCTACACAGTTTTAACAATGATTTCTAACATAGCAAGATGGGGAGGGATGGCTTGACATTAAAGAAAATTTAAACATTTCTTTGGGAACATCAGGGCTTTTGATCAGGCCTAACATTGTACAAGAAAAATCTATGAGCCTTTTTCTCTATTTTTTGTGTGTGTACTATATGAGTATTGCATCCCGAATAACAATAATAGTAAATAATAATAAATCCCTCCATTATGGATTTTCAATTCATTAAAATTGATTTTTCAGGACATATTGTGTGTGTGCGTGCGTGTGTATCAGGAGTTCATTTTTTTATGCATAGGTGTTCTCTTTATAAAGTTTGGCTCTAATCAGGCTACATCTGGTCCTGATTAAGGCTTTTAAGTGGGACCCAGCAGATACTGAAATTAGAGTCCACAGCCAAACTGAAGTTAATAGAATGAAATGTCATAAATTATTTTACTCATACTATTTTTCATTGAACTGCCTAGTTGTATTGCTAATATTTTGCCTAGGACTACTTTTAGCAATTATTATTTATGAAATGTTGTATATATTTACTAATTTATACATAACCTTTCTTAACCTGAATCCAAACCCAAAGTATCTTACAATTTGAATTTAGTAAGTTGAATTCAACTTCAAGTTTGCAAATGAAACAGTTTCTTTCATTCCCAGAAAACCTGAAATTTAGCACAGGAGCCTACTAGCAGAAGGACAGAACAGAAAAATTTTGCAAATCTTTTTTCCTTTTCTGCCCTTTCCTTCATCTAGCCATCTTTTTCAGTTTTTTCCAACCTCTAGTGCAGATTTCCAGAGACACCAAAAGATGGAAAAACTTTACCAAAAAAAGAAATCACCTGGACAGATTTCCCCACTAATGAAGCTGGGATAATTAAAAAAGCCAACTAACTCAAATGAGGAAAGACTATTTTATGCTCAGCACAAAGGTTTACATTGTAATAATATAGATTTGCCTGGTTCTCTGACATTTGAAGAATTGCCAGAATATATTGTAGAAAAAATGTCATAAAAGTAACTTTTTTAAAAAAAGTTATTTTGGAGATGAAAATATTAAAAAATAAAGTCTTCTGGCCACTTCGAATTGATGCTGCTGGCCCATAGTTTAATACTGATCATACTTAATAGATTTTACTATAAATATAGCAATTTTTTGTGATAAAAGATATATATATATATATATGCATATTTATATATTGTATATTTTATATATTTTTTTAGTTTACAATGAAGCATTGCAAAGGTTATTATAAAGAAATATATTTAAATGGTCATCATTTTCTTCTTTTCAAAATCAGCCAAATAACTAATCAAGTATATTTAAGTAATCATTTGAATTATTCAAAGAACTATTCAAGCATACTCATTTTGGAAGGGCACATTAGGGAAGCTGCTAGTTTATCAGTTTTTAATAGTTCCATATGGAAATAGAGAAACTGATGCATTTTAAAAATCCTGAAGATTTTACTTCAGGAAACTTTTTGTTTCATAGCACAGAGAACTATTCACTTAAGTCAGAATACTTTTTTTTGAAAATAAGCAGACTCTGGAAAATACTGCACTACACCAATTAAAAGTCATTGCTCAACACCAATTTTTTAAAAATGGAAATTTCCACAGTACTATTATATGGTAGTATTTTTTTTTAAATACCAAGCTAATTCCAAAAAATAAAACTTTTTAAACGTGAACTTGCTATATTACTGTTTCATACTATTGATCTTAATGAATTTGAAAATTGTAGTGTATTATGATAATTGCAATATATTAATTAGCATAGATTTTGACAAGTAACCATTCAGAGAATTCCTACTGCTTTACACTTGGTTGTAAATGTTCATCTTTCTTACAGAAAATGTAAGCATGTGTGCAAATAATATTCTCAAAAGTCATATCTTAATATTTCCACCACCATTAATGATTTGTATTTTAGGGACTATGCCTAGCAGACACCTATGCACTGTAAAACAAGCCTGGTATAAAATGAAATATAGACTATAATAATAATAATAATAATAATAATAATAATAATAATAATAATAATAATAATAATAATAATAATAATAATAATAATAATAATAATAATAATAATAATAATAATAATAATAATAATAATAATAATAATAATAATAATAATATAATTAATATAATGTGGTAGCTAATATGTTTACTTCATATTTCTTGTGGACTGTTTTATTTAATAATAACTAATTTATACAAAGTTATATTTTGTGATTGGCATGAAATTGTTAAAGTGAATCATTTCAAAAACATGGAAACTAGATTCCAAATCAGCAGTTTACTTTTATATGAAGACTACAGTATTCACAAAAAAACACTGTGATTATATTGCAAGATATAGTGTTGGTTCTCCAGGACTGTAATATATAGTAGTTCGTGCACAGATTGCATCTTTTCATTTTTGAGTTGTGTGAAACAAAATGAGACAGAGGCAAAACACATACATACACTTTTATAAAATGCATACATGCACTTATTTTGTAGATATGTGTGTATTATTTCCAGAACAATTCAAGTTTAACCTCTTCCATCAGAATTCAGGTAGTTTATTGATAGATGAAATATACCTAAAACTGAACTTATCTATTTGTGCTGTTATTCTATATGAGATTTTGAGATTAAAGTTCTTTGCTACAGCCTTTCTCAACCTAGTACCCTCCAGATATGTTGGGATCAGAATTCTTGAGAATTCCCAGTCTTTATACTTATAATTTAGGTTATAGGTCACTGCACAGGCATAAATATTTGATTGGAAGTATTGTTTTGCTGTTGATATAAACAGTTTGACATTATGCACACTCAAATATGATAATTTTAAATTTTTAATATGTGATAGTGTCAAATATTGTCATCCACAGAAAGGCAGGCTGCAAAACAAACAAACAAATAAATACATACAGTTATTAAGTTCAGTAAAATAAAATTATTAGGAAGTTCAGTAAAAATCTTTCACAAGGATTTTTACTAATTATACACTCTTGCTTACTGGCCACAATAAAAGTACTGTACTAAAGAAAACATAGGTTCATTTACTGCATTGTAGATCCTTCATTCTGTGACTTGATCAAAAGTTAACTAGAAGCAGAGTTAAGAAAACAATGTTTCTGTTTATTATATAAACACAAACTATTTTACCAGCTTGGTCTTATTCTAAATCACACTGTAGCACCATGACAAACCTAGATTTTAAGCATAATGCTTTCCTCCCTTTGAGGTTCCTCTCTTTGCCCCCTTTTTTTTAGTTGTCCTTTTATCTCCAAGAAACTTAGAGATTTGGAAGCTTTTTATTCTAACCAGCAGAAGGCAGAATAACTTTATACATATCAATCTAAGTTAGAAAGATATATAAATTCACAATACTGTTTCAGATTATACAATGTTCAGATTACACTATTAAATATGTAAAAGAAAAATGTACAAGCATATATTTAGATATGTGTGTTTTCATGAAATTTAACATTTATATAAAACAGAAGTCTTCACATCTTTATTTTTTTCTCCAGTCGATCAAAGTTTAGAGGGCCTTATAGGCCTCACTGGGACTTTTCTGTAAGTTCAGATATTCTCTGAATTTTTGCTTTTAAGAAATGCTACCAATAAATTACAAAGCTGAGGGGGCAGAAAAAACAATCAGATATGCAACTTAATAAACTATGATTTTTTAAAAAAGTATTGATTAATTTTGTTCCATTTACAGTTTTCAACTTCTGGTGACTTCATAAGCAAATATTTCATTTAAGTTCAGCAAAATTAGTTCTCCCATGAATTTTATAGCATTATCAATAAATATGATTCTGCATATTTATATGTTTTTGATTTCTGTGGATCTTCAAATTGTTACCATGAGGATAAGACAAAAGAGGGTTTTTTTTTTCATGATTTCAGCTGTTTTGTTGTTCCTGTAAGGAAAATCTCTTGACAATTCAAATTTTCTTTTAGTCTTGAAGCTACTTCTGTATTCATACCAGCTTTCAATTGTGAAAATTATTTTATGTGTTTTGATATCTCCACTGCAAAATGAGGCCTAAACATTTACAGGTATACTAAATTTTATTAACAGTTTAGTTTAGTTGAATTGTAGCTATAAATGAATAAAATAACTCAGCTATTTTGTTTTCTGCTGTTTGGCATTAATTCTTTAAGCAAAAAAAGATGCATTATTTGCAATGTAACGTAAATTATATTATTAAGCTCTGAAAATATCTTTGACATTTCTGAAACTCACAATGTTCCAATGAGTTTTCTTAATAAAATTTGTTAAAAAGAATACACCTAAAATAGCTAAAAAGAAGTTTTTAGAAAAGAACTAATTCAAGAATATATACCATCTCTTCCAATGTATTTTTATTCCCATTCAAGAAAGTAAACATCTATATGTAATTTCCTTAACTAAGAGAAAATGAAGTGTGGGATCATTGCTTGTAAATAAGGAAAACCACTTGCATGTCTTTTCTCTACTGATGTGCCGTGAAGTAATTATTATATTGTAAGAAATTAGATGAAGTGGAATAGAGGAGTGAATTATTATGAAAATATTATGAAATGTTTAAGTGAGTAGTAAAAGGACACAAAGAATTAAACTCGATAAATTATATTATGGTTCTAAATAATGTCTAGTTGTAGTGATTCATTGTCCATTTATACAAAGTAAAAAAACAGAACGAAGATTTTTGGCTCATGTCTTACATTTTATATTTGGGGGTGGGTGGGTTGCTACTTATTTCCTGCCAAATTATTTTGGTTTTGGTAAAGGAAGAAGTTTTCTGTCTTATGTATATGTTCTAAAGAAAAAAAGAGAATGCAATCTGGCTCCTTTTATTTGTTCATAGGCTGTGGATTGTGTTTCTGTCTTTGTTTAGCTGTGCTTCAAGCAATTAAGAGAGTGGCATCCTTTCCCTTTTACAATACAGAGTGAGAAAGAATTTTCTAACCAAAAGAACAGACTTCAGAGCATTCCATCAGTGAAATCAAGCTTTTTAGAAACATCACTAATAGTGGAATCTTTCATTAAGTCTCCTCAGAAAGAAATCATATTTAGTTAAAAATGGATCTTTCTCTCAAATATTATTAAGATAGCAATTATTTTGCCCAAATTAGCTCCTCCAATTCATTCCCATAGAAATAAATGTAAGAAATAAGCCTTTCAGAGATATTTAATTTATAAGCTTTATTGCTATTACTTTGGATAATTTTATTTCAACATCTAGATCTGTTCTATTAATATCTATATACAGTTATTAAGCTACATGGTTTCCTCAGGGTGTGAAAATTGCTCTTCTTATTAGCTGATCTGTGCACAAATCATACAATATTTCATTTGTTTTATCCTGCAACAGGCCCACCCAACTGGTTTTAGTTTTTTTCTAGGAAAAAAAAGTAACCTAGGAAAGCGTGCATACACATGCTGTGCTATATTAGATTTTTCATACACATACACTAGCACAAGGTGAATCTGTTCTATTAAACAACAAACAAACCTAAACTGAGATGTTAGGCCTCACAATATTTGAGATGATGTACTATATTAATTTTGTATAATGTCTGTTTCACTGTATATATCTCTGATTTATAGTTGCAAGTTTCCTATCTTTTTTTCTCCTACATGGGCACATTTGTACAAAAATACAGGGTCTGCAATATTTGGAGTATTCTTTTTTTCTATTTTTTTCTGATGTGAAAAAATAAAACTCAGCAGCATCAATAGATTTGTGGTTCCAAATCTACTCAACTTTCACTTTGATGACAACAAAGTATCAAAATAAAAATATTATCTCAATGTGCATAAGTGATATTTTTGCTTCATCAAATTATAATTAAGAAAGCATTATGTTGTATGCACCAAGTTTAATTCACATGAGATAAAGCACCAGATGTTGGAGTTGAGAGCTGTTCCCCTTTGGATAAACTATTATGGGTAGGACATTCTCCATGATTATCACCTTCTCTTTGGTGCAGAGATCATTAACAAAAACAGATGGGAATCTAAGCTTTCTTGTAAGCCATTAAAAGATGCAGAGAAAAGCAAATTCATGTTCTATAGAGGGTCCATCATTTTTCTAAAAAATCATGACCCTTGAAATCTGCCAATTCTTCATGGGTTATTGAAAAATATTTTTGTGTGTGTGTCTTTCCATGCTGATGTATAACTATTAGACTGTCTTCATAGTGCACATAGGTTTGGTCTTCGCTAGAAAACATTGTAGCTGCTGTGTGGTCTCACTTCTTCAAACAAATCAAAACATTGTTTAGTATTTATCTTATGCTCCTTCACATTAGTGCCTATGCTGAACAAAGTGATACTTTCCAATTACAATTAATGTTGTATTTAAATAGGTCACAATAATATTGTAGTTTTACTCAAAAGATAAGATATACTGTAATTCTTAGGCTTGTCTATGAAATAGTTCCCACACCTAACCCATTAAACATCTAAAATGCAATTTCCATTTACTAATTGAACAGTTATGGTCTCCTTTATATTTATGACTAGTTCTTTTAAGAATCTGTATGAAAATGATAAATTTCAGAGGCTGCACAGCAAGGAGACTAATCTGTTGAAAGAAAACCCTAATAACCTGTCAACAGTCATTGGCAAGTGAAAAAACGATGGCAGCAAATACTATAAAAACAGGTCAACTTACTAGCAAAATAGCAGCTGCCACTGATTTGCTAATTATTGATTTTAATAATTGTGTCCTACGTGGAATATGAAACTTTCACGTATTTCTTAGTTGTGAACATTCTTTGAACATGTAATTTTTCTGGCAATCTGTGGTCACTTCTACCTTTGAACAGTCAGACTTCCAATGGTGCCTAGGAAGTTGCATTTTTCTTTCAGAAGTATTTTCCTATTGTAATTATAAAAATAATGATGCTCATACTTTTGCAAGATTAGAGTCCTTCTTAGTATGTCCTATGGGTCAAAGAATGCAAGTGGGGAAAAAATAAAAAGTTAACCAAAAAATCCCATAATGGATCTATTTTTGAGAGACATAAATATAATGTGGCTGCACTACATGTACTTAGAAATAAACATCTTGGGCAGGACAGATGGGCATCAAGGTCTAGCTAAATAATGAATATTTTTATTTTAAAAAATACTTAACATTTTTTCTTTAATAGCTTTAATCACATTAAAATATTTTTCTCCAATAGTTTTAATCATATTAAATTTAAAATAATATAATGAAAATGATATTTTGTTAACACAACAGATCAGATATGTCAGTTTGCTTGCCTGCTTGGTGAGATAAAAATTATTCTAAAAGATGAATTTTTAAACAATGAATGTATAATAATTGTACCTTTTATTCAAACCATTTCATCTTTTAAAAATACTTTGCATTGTCTCCAAGATAAGTTACAAAGCATCCTTATACGTTTTATAAACTCGATTTCAAGGTAAATGTAAATATGACAGCAATCTAATATATAATCCACATGTACTAAAGTCTGATTGATTTGCATATAGAATAAACTACATCATAAGGAACTTTATATCAAAAAGTATAAATCTAAACAGAATTGTTGAACTAGCACCATCTCTGATAATGTAAAAAAAAATCCATTGAATTGCATTTATTTTATTACTGACTTCCTTCCAAGAGCTCTGAGCCTCAAAACTACTTTAAGATGTCTTGTTAAAAATGATCTGGTACAGCATTTCTTAAACAGTATTTCATGGTCCTCCTGCCCTAGAATAACCTGAGAAGGTTCTATGAATTGGTTCTGCTCATGCCACTATTTCCTTCACGATATCTTTACAAAATGGATTTTTAGAATTCACTATAGTAAAGAAGCTGAATGTTGCACCAGCTCTAGGATTCTCTTTAACCAAATCCAGTCCAGACAGTGAGTAAAAATGTCATCCTATGTAATCTTATACATTCTATTGTTAAGCATTTAATGTAAGAAAAAGTAAGAAAGTGGTATTATAAATGATGCTGTATTTCTTTCAATCAATATTTCTTTCCAATTGCCCCTCGTTTCTTTAAATAATCATGGCTATTCTTCATTCTATATATGGAAAGATAGAAAATGAAACAAGTGTGTTTATGGTCCATGATCTCAAAGGAGTTAAGATTAGCATGATCTTATTCTACTGAATCCATACTTGAGATCTGAGCCTATGTACCCTGCTCTTGAAATTTCTTTTTCTCACCTGGTCACTTTTGCTTAATTAACAATACTTTTATTCTTTTAAGAATCAAAACTACTCTTTCAAAAATGAAAAATTAAGTTAAAACTTTTATGTTTACAAATATTTTTATTATGGTCTCTGTATTTCTAGGCCACTTACCAAAACCCCAAATTTAAGACAAACAAAAGCATCAATTGGCAATTAAATTAAAAAGAATGAGTTCAGATTAAAAACTAAACTTCTGGGCAAATAAATTAGTAATTGCTTGTGTTGCAATTATATCAACTTAATGTAGGCATTTCAGAATTTAAACTGCACTACAGTTTGAAAGGCAAAGATCATTTCCAAAGTTAAGGATAATTTTCAATACTTTTGTTATGTTAATTAGGGGAAATATCATTATGAATACCTAATGATAGTGAAAGAGTTCACACTGTTTGCCTAATAACAAAGAATGATAATTATACATCCTACAATTATAATTATGAATATGTGTGTACATTAAAAATTGCAGTGTTCTTCCCAATAAAAGGTACTATAAAAGTGGTTTATAAGGAGGATTTTATTTTCCTTATATCTTCAACATTCAATTGTAGAGAAAGAGAACACTTAAAAAGTTGCTCATTTTTAAATATTAAAGCAATGCTATGTACATATAAATAAAATCACTGTCAGCAGACTAACAGTTTAATAGAATCACTGACTCATCACTGACTCACCAATGTTTGAGAATTAAGTTATATAGATCCTCTTTTTCTCTGAATGAATGAATAAGAACCCAAAGCCCAAATCAGTATCATTATCTAAAATGAGTATCAAGAATTGCTGCTGACTTGATAACTTCTCTTTTAAGCTATTAGTCCCAATTAAATAGTATGAATTACAGTACAAAAACAATACAAATCTCCCCTGGAGATCAAAAGAATTGAAATAATCTAAAATTGAATACAAAAAATCCCTGCCATTATTTATGCTTAGAAATTCAGACCATATTTACTCAAATATTAATTCCCTATTAACTACCAAAGAATTAAAACAGTCATTTTAAAAACTCCAGATATGTAGTATGCCATACTGTTTAATCAGCTTATGCATGCAATATTTTCAATAGAAACTCATGGATTCTCTTTTATAATTACCCTGAGGAAAACAGGCTGCAAGCTGATAGTTAATTTTAAATAATAATAAATGCAGCCATTATCTATTTTTTCTCCCTTAGGCTTGTCTGAATGTTAGGATGTATAACCGTCAATTATTAAGTTTTCAAAGTAGCATTAAATATTTTGTTACGGGGGATTTTCATGTGTAGTCATAATGTAAGAAGGGCTTGTGGTTTTCCTTTAGTAGGCAGAGCAATACTGTGAAACAAAAGAGACAGTATGCATTGTGGAGACTAGTCACAATATTGCTAAAATAGGGTAATGCAAATACAACAAAAGGTCTTTGAATCCAAGAAACTTAAACAAACACATCTAAAGGAAATTTTGTTTGAGGAAAACACGGAATTTGTGATTTATTTATGATGGGAATTGGCAGGTATACCTATGAAATAGGTATATATATATATATATATATATATATATATATATATATATATATATATATATATATATGTGTGTGTGTGTGTGTGTGTGTGTGTGTGTGTATATATATATATATATATATATATATATATATATGTGTGTTATATATTATTATTTATATATGTATATATATATATGTATATATATGTGTATGTGTATATGTGTATATGTGTATATATGGATAGATAGATAGATAGATAGATAGATAGATAGATAGATAGATAGATAGAGATAGATAGATAGATAGATAGATAGATAGATAGATAGATAGATAGATAGATAGATAGATAGATAGATAGATAGATAGATAGATAGATAGATAGATAGATTCATGCATCACTATAAATTGGAATGGTACATTAACCACAGCTGCATTAGGATATGGAATGCAAAATGAATTACCTGTTGTCATGGTAACACCCTAATCATGGTGGAATCCATGATCCCTTCAAAACTAATGAAACACTTATCACTAAATTAACTAGGTAGAAGTTCCACTAAATTAAACAGGACTGACTCCCCAAAGCAGCCTGAATTATTTTGTATAGTAACATTTATTCAGTGCCATTGCCATCTGTTTATAACAGGGCTAATATAAATATGAAGAAACAAATAAATAAATAACAAAGATCAAATGATACCTGAGTTTTGTCTAAGATTAAAAAAAATGATGAATTGAGAAATCTACAAGAAAATAGCAGATATTGCTATTTATAACTCAATTTATTCATTCAGCAGTGGGTTTCTACCAAGTTAGTTTAGTTATTTAGAACAACCACAACCAAAAATGTCTTCTTCGACTCAAGTTCCATCATGGATATGTTGGTGTTGTTTTCTTGGAGGTACTTTGCCACCGCCATCTTCCTTTCACCTTCTTTGAAAGCCTACAGTCAAGGAATTTCTTTGGCCACCCCTCCAAATATCTATCAGGACACTCTGCTTTTCATGATTGGCTAAATACTGAAAAGCTAACAAACTGAATAATCCTACAAATAAAAAATATATAAATCACATATAATCCACTTTGATATTTATAGAAATGACTTAAGGGGAATTGTATTAGAAGTCTACGTCCAGTCCACTCAAACTCTAGCAAGAAACATTCTCTCTTGAATGTGCTCATAGTTTGATTTTTATTATCTTGTAACATTGTTATTTTTCTAATTACAATATTTTACTAACCAACTTTGCAAGTACTCAAGATGGTTCATAAAAAATAATCAAACATGTAACTGTCTTCTTGCCTTAATGTTTTCAGAATTATATGTTCAACTCAATTAAATTGGTCATAATAGTTTAATTAGGAGTACAGTTCCATTAGATAGATAGATAGATAGATAGATAGATAGATAGATAGATAGATAGATAGATAGATAGATAGATAGATAGATAGATAGATAGATAGATAGATAGATAGATAGATAGATAGATAGATAATTTGATTTGAAACATAAATCTTACTGTCCTAGGCTCTCAAGCATACTTCTTACCCAATTAAGTTCACTATATGAATTGACTTTATTTGTAAACCTAAATGTAAATATGAAACAGGACATAATCATAGAATAATATCTTTATTAAAAAATTAGGAACATTTCATATTCATAATAGACTATGAGTAAACTCAAGAAAACTGTACGTACTGTATGCAAAAATGCCTTGCCCTTTATGAACTGCTCTACATAAATCTAAATTTCAAATGCTACAATCTATTAGATAATGATAAATGATAGCAAAAATATTTGTATTATTTAGAGAAAACAAGGAAATATGGTCATTTATAAGGCATTTGTAGATTATGACATTCTGCCAGCATATAAAAGAGTATAAGAAATATTATGTAATAACAGCTAGACGCAAGGAAATGAAGGGAGGTACTTAACTACAGTTATCATTTTTAATTTACAATGTCTTTTGAGCTGTAGGATATATTTTACCATTCTGAACGTATAAAATTATTTGTCCATAAATTCAGCTCCAAAGTTGCAGAACGAAAAACAAAAGGCCTGTTGCGTGCTTGGAGGAGCCTATTGAGCGTTCAGAGCTAGCCATTCTGAGCCACGCTGTTTGAATCGTTTTCCAGGCCGATTCCATAAAAGAATTGAAACTAAAGTTTCGATCCTCCTCATCTATTGCATCGCGACCACGATCCTTTAAAAGGTTAAAATGTAAGATATGCAGCCGGACAAGTCTTTTGCACCAAGAAGAAAGGAAGATGGCTGACCTTGCATTTGAGATAGGAAATACAACACTACCGAAGAGCTTAATGGAAACGGGTACATTGGATCACAGGGAAAAGGTTTAAGGTTTCGTATATGTAGCCCACAGCAAGGAAGCAGAGCCGCCGACACCCATCCGGATCTGCAACAAACAGCCGCCGCCAGAGCTTTCCTTCGGCTGCAGGATCAGCTGAGCGCGGCTATCACGTGGGCGGCGTGTCGAAGGTCACAGCTCGGCTCACAATGGAGCTTTCGGAGCCTGTGCAAAGCGGCTTACAGATCCTGGCTGATCCGGGTAGCTTCTCGCTCCGAGCTTTCCAGGCTCTGCTCCAGGGTGCCTTCCAGAGCTTGCTCAGTGGCCAGGCCGAGGAGGCCGTTTTCGGTGAGTGCTAGATCCCGGGCTCGATCTTCCGTCCTCCGGCAAGGAAGAAAGCTGCGCGCTGAAAGGGGACTTGGGCTCTGGTTAAAGGAAGCGTGGCGGCGGCGGCACGGAAGGTCGCTCTTGCTTCGGCGCTGCTCTATAGCCAGTCCTGACGCCTGGCTGCTTAGCTGCGGCGGCCACAGCCGTTTCCCGTCAAGTGCAGGAAGTCTCCCCCGCGCTGAGCCGCGCTCAGATGGTGCGCTGCGCCCTCTCCCTCCCTTTGTTTCTTTCGGGGTTTTGCTCTCCTTGCTGATTTCCTCCATTTCCCCGCGGTTGTCACTTCCTTGCAAAATGCAAGGGTGCCTCTCGGTTATTTATGGCCTAAAAAGTGAGAAAGACCGAGAAAGAGAGGTGCCATTTGGAGATGCTTTCCTCCGCCTCTCTGATGATCGTGGTCGGTTGGTTTCCATCGTTTTGTTTTTAATTTTCCTGCTCCGGCGAGGCATTCCCGGTACACTGACAACCGGAAATAATTTTTGCAAAAGTCAAAGCAGCAAGCGGGTGAATATGCTTGAGGAAAACACCGAATTGCGTTTGGGATCTGGATCCCCCAGGCTTTGTTGTGATCATGTGATACTGTGATATTATTCATTCGAATTGCTCAGTGCCAGTAATAAATGAATTGCTCTTAATCTTCTAGCTGAAAAACGCCGCTCATTTGTTTTGATGCTTTTTTCTGGATATTTTTTTTTCTGTTTCTTCAAATTGAAATTCTCCGACAATTGGGCTTCGTCAGCTGTTTGCCAAACTGCGCGGTTTGTTGAGAGTAGGCCGTCGCCTCTCTCCGGAGAAAAACGGCTCGAGTTTGCCGCTTGCCTGGAGAAGAGCTCTGCGGGAGCTGGGGCTGAATACGCGCGGCCTCCGATAGGTGCTCATTTGAACTGCAACTTTGGAAAACAGTTCGGATTTTTTAAATGGGACGCGGCGAAAAAAAGAAAGGAAAAATCAGAAAAGTTGAGCTGTGAAGGGGGGGGTAGAGACACGGTATTTCTAGCACTATTGTTAGAAAAGCTAACTCCCTCTAGCATTCAGAAAAAAATCATTTCACACGGTTATCTGGACTTTGAGAAAGTCTCCTTAGTTGGCAAAAGACTTTTTACTCTTCTTCCTCTCCTCCCGAGCGCGAAGATCGCAATTTTCTAAAAATATGAATGCCCACTAATGTTCATCAATCTGATTATTTCTCAAATTCTGTTTGCTAGTAATTCAAGGAATGGATGGCAGCGAATGGGAAAATACAGGAGTCTGTGCTGGAATAATGGCTGAGCTCCTTTCCTTTCTTCGGTGCTTTCTGGCTGTTGGGATAAATCGAGATCTAGTTGTTGCTGTAAATAACTAATATCATGTTTCAGATCTTGGGGAAATTATTCACATTTGAAATGAAAGGAACCTGAAATTCCAACATTATTTTAATTCATTATAAAGGGAGATCTATGAAAACAAATCCTTCTCCCAATATTGTGATTAGAATGGTAACTGTAAATCTTGCCAATATAATAGCTTTCTGTTTGCTCAGCTGCTATAATTGCATGGAACTTAGTTCTCATATATATACCCTCCTAAAACATGTCATCAATCATTCATTTATTTTTAGATTACCCAGATTTGGAACATATTGATCCAGCAATATTAAAATACTGCCATGCAGCAGCTACCACTTGTATAATAGAAGCTGGAAAACAAAAAGCTGACAAATCTATAATAAGGTATCTTAAAACTCTTCAACTTAAAAAAAATTGTTTGACTTATATTAGATTTATTGATGAACACATCTTACTTTTCCTTTTAGTACCTATCTGGAAGACTGTAAACTTGACAGAGAAAGAATTGAAAAATTTTGCACTGAATATCAGGTTTTCAAACATATTTTATCTTTTTTAATACTTTCCATTAAGTTTTGTGTAATCTGTAGTAGTTTACATGCTCTATTTTTATCCTTTTCCTTTTTGTAGAAACATAAGGATACCTTGGAAATCATATTGGGAAGGTATGTCCAAGGAAGTTACAGTGATCATCCAACTTTCAAATGTATCTTAAAAATAATAAATGTCTTCACAACTTATTTAATTGGGGTAACTTACTTACTCCATGAAACTATAATTAATATATTGCTGTTACTGTTCTTTGTAAAATCTCACAACAGTTTTATAGTTCAATATATCTTAGCCTAATAGATATTAATTATCTTTTCAGTATAGGCAGATGTCCACTACATATAACTGATGTTTGTTGGCGTTTGGAATATCAAATCAAGGTAATTTAAATAAAATGTGTATTAATTTCTTTATTTTTCTCTTTGATTTGCAAAACTTACTTTTTTCTTTCTGTCTTTTCACTTTAGACTAATCAACTTCATAAAAATTATTGCCCTGCCTATTTGATGACCTTAAAAGTAGAGGTATTACATCCATCCAGAAATTCAAATATTAGTAGATTAGATTATGATTGTTTTAATTTTTGTTACTTATTAACAACTAATGTTTGGGGTTTTGTTATTTTAGAACAATGATTCAAGATCTCATCAGGACATTAATTTTAGTTGTTCTATGGAGCAATTGCAGGTATTTTTCCTCATTTTTTCTGTACTGATATTGAGTAGTACGAGACTTTATAAAAGTCTAAAAAATATTAAATGCTTCATTGTGTCTCATCTTTTAAAATATAAAATGCTACAGAAATATTAGCTTTTCTACTTTTTCAATATAAGAGTTCAAGTTGATTCATATTAAGTGTCTGCACTATGCAAAAATATTATTTTTGGTAGAATGGGCTAAATTAGATGAACTACATTTCCTGTATTATATACTTGAATGTGTAATATAATATAATATGAGCATGGAATTTGGCTTATTTAGCTTTATTTAAATTACTCTATATTGATACCTGAGTCCCCATTATCTGCAGCTAATTTACACTAAAATCAAAGCAACTGATCTGAGAATAATAATATAAAGTTGCAATCCCTTGAATTAGGAGAAAGCTTCATTATCTGATAAACTTACTAATAAGAAAAAAAAGAATAAACTTGCCCAAACCAGAGAAATTAAGAAATAAGCAACTGTCTACAATTTCATATTGTTTTAAAAATATATATGTGTGTGTGTGTGTGTGTGTGTGTGTGTGTGTGTGTGTGTATGTATGTATATATATATATATATATATATATAACATTTATCTAAAAATCAGAAAATTATTGAGTTTGTTTATTTCTGTATATTCTATTAAACTAGGAATTTATATTGTTCTCTGTGTTATTTGACAAAAATAAAATTTATATTACTTATCAACCTATCTGTCCCAGTTCAAACTCCTTAATTTTGTATGTGATAAAGCACATTCATGATATACTCTAATGAAGAAGCTTCAGTGTTTCTTAAAATTATCAATGGCAAAAAATGCATTTTTAAATCACTGGAAATTTTGGTATAAAGAAAACTTCTAATATTGCATAGAATTGGTTATTTACAGAAAAATATTTATTTTCTTAAGCTCTTATTCTATATTTTAGGATTTAGTAGGAAAGTTAAAAGATGCAGCTAAAAGTCTAGAAAGAACAACTCAACTATAATTACAGACTTGACAATCAACTGGATTGAAGAAGAAAAGAAAATGCTTACTTCTTTGACTATATGATGATCTTTTTTTCCTGGTTTTATTTAATGGAACTGTGATATATGTTTGATCAAACAGAAATGGACTTTTTACTTTCTACATAACTTTACAAGTTTGTGTGCAATAAAAACTGTTGAGCTTGTTTAACTGTAACATATCTGTTTAGATAGTAATACACTTTAAATATCTGCTTATGCCCTTTTTTAAAATAAATCTTTGATTTCACCATTTTTTACTTTATCATCTAATAAACAAAATATAAATCTAATTTGTGTGTCTTATCTGACTATAATAATGGGTTGGAGGGATTGGATTCCTAGCAGTTATATTATTCCAAGAAGACCCACTCAATAAAAACCATGTTAAAGAGATGTAGAGTTCTGGGTTTAAAGTCATTCTACTGTAATAAAGTTATCACCTTGCTTGCACCTCATTTGGTGAAGGCCAGTTCCTGCTATTCCCCCCCCTTTTTTTTTAATGTTGGAGTTATTTACATGAAAAGTTGAGAAGATTCTATCATTCATCTGCCTTAACTTGGGTTTACTTATTAAATATTCAATCATTTCTGCAAATAGAAAATAGTTGGAGTATCCTGAATTGCAGCAGTTGAATGATTATAAATAGAATATGATCAGTCTTGTCTCCATGGCTCAAAAAACAAAACAAAAAAATCTTATCCCCAAGTTGCAGTGTAGGCTAAGCTTATTAATTACACACCTAGCCTAGTAGAGAGGCAGCAATGTCAATCTGGAATATTTGGAGAGAGAGATGCACAAAGACTTGAGTTCTCATTTTCCTTCCATCTTCTAAGTGGTTTTTGCTATGTGGAGAGGGTGGGAAATCTAGATGAGAGGGTTGTGAGAATTATCCCAATGTCATCTATCAGGATGCAGAGGCAAAGGAATTTAATCTTGTCCTATGGTGCCACCAGGTTAGAAAAAACTTGCTATATATATGGTCCTCACTCTGGTGTAGTACAAAATATCCTCTGAGGCACAAAATATAGCTTGTAAAGAGGTAGAAGGAAACTCAGCAACCTAGCTCTGATTCTGTTACTTTTTAACAACAACAGAAATCTGCCACATAAAGGTTGCTTGCTTAAGGATGTTGAATAACCTCTCATTCATGGCAGTGGTCCCACTAATTCATCATACACAGTGAGAAAAGTATAACCATCCTCATCTTCATAGCCTTGAGGGTGTGCAAACAGTGGAACGCCTTAGCCTAAACTTTCCAGCTCAGGGCATTAGCCACCCTGGAAATTTTTTAAAGTCCAGAATATCTGGAGAGAACTACATCTGCAGTAAAGTAGGAAGAAGTTCTTTACTTCATATTTTGTATTCCCTAACAGGATTTTTTTTAATAGATGAGAAGAACAGAGTGGATTTTTAAAAAAAACTTTGGTCATTTGAAAGTATAAGATAGTCTGGGGATAATGGATTTTCTTTTCCTAAATATGTTGCTCACTACCACCACTCCCTTTTCTGGTTGATATTTTGCTAGATAGCTTTCCATAAACTTGCCTTCCAACTGTATTTTATATCTAGCCTTCTATGTTTGCAGGAATGATGAAGATTCCAACACATCTGAGGGGGAGTGACAAGTCAGGAAAGACAATTAAGGAAAGACTTTCTCTGGTCGATCTTGGTCAAGCTTATAGTGGTTGCAGGTAGATTCCATTCAGAGTGCTAAGCCATTCCTACTTAAGACATTTCCCTCCCCAACCTAAACACAAGATAGGGAAATTCTATAAAAGTAGTGGGACCTATTCCACTAACCACTGCATTTGAATGTGTTGCTCTGAAGTTGAAAGTTAATCAAATCTTGGATTGAACAGAATTGTACAGTGAAATCTACAGCAAGATACTGAAGTGGATTTCCTTCTTTGGTGGAGATTTGAAGCTATTATGAAATAATGCTTTCCAGGAATATTTCCTTTCCCCTTTCATCATTTTCCAGGAGATGAATATAAGGATATTTTTTAACCATTGTCTTCAGTTTCACGATCTCTGCAGGATCTGAGAGTGACAATATTGTATCAAAACTATCATTCATGTGAATCAAATTGTCAGGGGACAATGAAAAAGCCCTCTTTCATTAGAGTCTCTTTTGGATGGTTGGTTGGAGATGATACTTTTAATATCAATAAATGGTTGACAGCAGAATTATACTGTTTGCCAGGGTGCTTGCAAGGCACGGAGGAACAAGACAGGTTATTAACTTCAAAGTGAGTTTGATAGCAAATCTTTCAGAAAAGTGGATTAATCCCAGGGCTCTCCAATGCAGTTCTTTGTCATTTGGTCATTTTCTGATGCCGGCTTCCTTCCCGTAATAACATTCCACTCTTCATCCACCCAGGGATCTACAATATGCATCCCATGAAGACCTGCCAAGATGGAAGAAAATGATGTCAGTTAGGAGCTCCAACAATTTCCAATGGTGGCACCTTAGAATTGTCAAGGCAAAAGGTTGCCCAAAATGAAGCAAAGACTATCTTCATAGGAAATGGAATGCCTACCATAGGGTTGCTTGCTTCTCAATAAGTGGTCAACAGTGTTAACAACGTAATCTTTCAATCCTGGGCAGAAGAAGCCGAAAGATCTTGAGGAGCTCGAGAATTTCAAGTTGATTCTTATGGACACAAAAGGACAAATAGACCAGCTAGACTATGCTGCCACCAACTACCCTCAAAACTGGTGTCTCTACTTGGGATTCTGCTATTGTGCAAAAAGAGAAAAGGAAATGTAAGAACATGAAAATATTGTGACAAAGAATGCATTTCAGACAGCGAGGGACGCCGTAGCTGGGCTTTGTGAAATGGGGTAATTGTGTGGGATGAAGTTGCGAAGATGTGTAGAGAGGTGTGAGAAATTTGGAAAACCGCCCTCACCTAAGTCTTTTATTCGAGACGCGAGGTGCCAGAGTTCTGTGGTGAACTAAATTTATACACCGAAGGCAGGCGGGAAGTGAGAAGGCGTGTCCAAAGGCAGGGAAAAAAAATACCGAGAAAATGTGTGCCTGGGCAATTTCAGGGGCTGGATGGGGCTTGCGAGGATGGATGTGTGGGAGTAGATACGGGGATGAGGTGATCCGTGCGAGGGACTTCAAAACAACAAGCAAAGGGGGGGGGGATAAAAAGAGTGAGTTTTTTTGAGGCGGTGAAATAAAACGCTAGACCTTATTGGCTGAAAAAATCCGGAATACTAGTTCGTGGCACTTTGAGAAGGGACAAAAAACGGAGGAGGGAAGAGGGATGAAGTAGTATGCGAGAGAAGGGAAAAGAAAATAGATACCTGAGGGGAAACGATACTGGCCTTGGACTTTTGGGGGCAGGGGTAGAAGAAGACAAATGTATCTTCTATCTTCAGAAGAAGACAGATGTATGGAGAAGGGAGAGTTTGGTTCTGTCGAAGTAGCTTGAATCCCTCCCGGATGAAAAGGTTGTGATTCAATAGGAAAAGAAAGGACTCGGAGATCTTGGCCCAGGTAAAGGACTTGTGGAAAGGAGGCGTAGTGCTGAGCTGCGCCAGAAGGGAGTGGGATCTGCGCCGGGGCTGGAGAAGTCGCGCGCACCTGGGAAAACGCGGCCGGATGCCAAAGCGGGAAAATCCGCTCTAACGGAAAGGAGTGAAGGTGGAAGGGCCGAGATGACGCTCGGGGTTGATGGTTTCAGCAGCCGGTTTCCAGCCCAACTTTCATAATATCATTTGGGCCGTCTTTCTAAGATTTCTGAGGTGTCCTAACACTGAGGTGCCCAGGAAGACGTGGGAGGTGGAGGAAGAAAGCTCGACCTAGATCGTTGTTGTGGGAGAAGAATTCCAGAGTCTAGGTGAGGGCGAGAGCAAACTGTAGTCTGGGGGCAAAGGAGAGGCTCTGGGGAAAGGCGCTGAGGTGGAAACTGGCGTGCCACACAATACTGGTTGTTAAAATGGTGGGCAACCTTTTTCAATGTGTGTGTCTATGTATGTGCATGTGGCGCGCGAGCCAGTCTCTCTCTCTCTCTCTCTCTCTCTCTCTCTCTCTCTCTCTGTGGTGTGTGTGTATGTGTGTGTGTATCTCTGTGTGTGTGTGTGTGGCGCGCGCGCGCGCGCGCCCCGAAAGGGAGGCAAGAGAAAGGATCAGAGCAGCCTCAGTACCAGAGGCTCGGGGTGGAGAGACTGAATCCAAAGGTCTGTCTGTGGTTGCCGTCACTTTATTACGCCTTGAAAAGAAGGGGGTGGAAATACGTTTTTGTATGAAAGGGTAGATTTGGCCAAGAATAAGAGGAAAAGGGAGAAACAGAGATCTCTGCGTGCCCTTGTTAAGCGAGAAAGGGATTGCTCGCGCGAGGTGACAGGGCGTGTAAAATCGGGAGAGGAATGAGCACCGAGTGTATGTAGCGCGGGGTAGGTGTGCAAGCTAGAAGGGGGAAGGAAAGGAATAAGGCATTGTACGCGCGTGAGTGAGTGCGCGGGGCGGGGGTGAGGAAGAGCGGGAGGCGGTGGAACAGGCAGCCGCGTGAGTGCCGCGGAAAAAGGAGGACTAGCGAAGTATGTGCGCGCGCGCGTGTCTGGAGGGGGGAGGCGGAAGAGCAGGCGGAGGGCAGGGAGAGGGGGAGGGGAGGAGAGGGCGGCGCGCGAGGGGGGGAGGAGGTGTCCGAGTCGCGGGATTGGGTCACAGGGAGGCTGACGGCTCCGACTACACCGACACTAATTCCCAGGCCACCCTTAAGGAATGAGGAGTCCCACGTGACGCTGGCGGGGCGGGCGAACTCTGAGCCATTTTGGTTACGGTGTCAGTTTCCACTGTGCGCCTTCAGTGCTGCGTTCCTTCCACCACCACTCGCTTCTCCACTACTCTACCTCCCCGCCTGCTCCTTTCACAGCAACAACTCTGATATAATTCAAATATTTGCAGATTATTATTATTATTATTTTTACAAAGAGGAAAGTGGAGAGGGAGAAAGAGCTCTCTGGAAGAGAAGAGAGGGAAAACACAAGACCGGGGCGAGGAGGGGGGGGGAGGCGACCGATAGACGGAGCCGGGAGGAGGGCTTGGAAGCCGGAGAGACAATGGGCTGGTGGTGGTGGAGGAAGAGTGGCAGTCCAGACGGGCCGGGGAGATTTTAAGAGCCCAGCATTGGAGCTACGCATTTTAAAGAAGGAGAGAACAGCCAGCCAGGAATTGGGAGGGTGAGCGAGCGATCGAGGTAGGGAAAAGAGAAGAGAGAGTAAAGGAGACGCGGAAAGGAAGAGGAAGGGAAAGGCAAGCAGACACGGAGTGAGCCCGAAGGAGAACCACCCGGCTGTTTGGGGAACTAAAAGGAGCTCGGCGCGGCGGCGGCGGCGGCAACAGCGACGGCGGCAGCAATACGCTGATTGCAACTGACAGCGCCTGCAGTTCGTTTCAAGATGGCCGCTTGGCTCACATTCATTTTCTGCTGAACGACTTTTAACTTTCATTGTCTTTTCCCGGCAGCTTTGGTAGTCCCCCGGCAGCGCCTTTCCGCGGGTAGGTATGCAGGGGCGCGCTTTCTAGCCGAGACCGGAGGGTGATGGGGACTTCGCGGCGGTTTTCTCCGGGGGGGGGGGTGTTGAAAGGCTGCGAGGGGGAGCTTCGGTGTCCCCGTGCTCTCCGTATGGGAAAAGCGCTGACAGTCTCGGCTCCAGCCACAACGCACCACGGTTCGCTCCTCGCGCGCGCGCCCGGAGACCGGCAGCGGCGGCAGTAGCAACCCAGGCACTTGGTTTCATTCCGCAACCAACGCTTGCAAATTTTCGTTCCCTTTCCACCGGAGCTCGGTCGTAGAGCCCTCCTGGATGCGCGGCCCTGAAGGAGGATGTTTGTATTTTCGGTTGCCACTAGCCATTCAAGTTGAGCCCTCTTGGTTTATAGGTAGATTTCGATTGAAGAGCGACACTTCATGCAATCTTGAGCTGCCTGGGTCACGGGATGGCTATCGCCTGCGAAACAAACGGGTCGGCGGGGGGTTCAAAAGCCACCTAGCGCTCCCATTTTATAGGGATGAGTTCCACGGGGAGTTGCGATCTTGCTGGAGGGTTCGCTGAGCCGTTGGGGGTCTCCGGAGAAATGTTATTAACTTAAGTTCGGCCAACACTTATGTGGCGTGAGATAACTTGGTAAGATGGCGGTTCTCTTTTAGCGTGTCCTTTCGCATTTGTGCTTAAAATGCTGAAGTTTCTCCCGGGCTTTGGAAGAGAGGAGAGGAGGTTGATGCTGGAATCTAGCTTTGATGACAGAAGTTACCGCTTGTTTAATTCTCGGAGTTCTTATATCCAGATTGAACGTGAGGGACAATTGGGGGACCCGAGTTAATAGGACTTGCAAGTACTCCGACTGCAGTTTTCTATTATTTAGCCAAGATTTCGCCTCTCCCTCACACATCTTATCCTTCCAAGTTGAATATGGGAAGGTTAACTGAAACATCTTGTTAGCCCAGATGTAATGGCTTCGGTCCTGGCTCTAAGGTGCCTGGGTGGGAAACTTGGTTCGTGTAAAATCTCTCGGCCTTGACAAAGTATACCCTGCTGCAGCTCAGCTTGTTTTGTTGTTTTAATGCCTGGTGGGAAATAACTCAGGGGCACCTAATCCAATCTTCTCTCCCTGCAAGTAACCTTTCTCTCCAAATGGAAATTTAACCATGTGACCACAGCCTTCTTGCCCACCCTCTACTTAAGTTTTTGTTAGCCTCCCTCTATTCAATACTTCTTTGTTTCAAATGGTCCTTCTTGGCATTCCAAAAATATAACTTTGAAGTGTAGGGAAAGACTGATTTGTGGTAGCTATGTATTTCTCTGCTCTGGTCGCTGTAAATCAGAACTCATCTGTTAATACTATATAGCTGGTTAGTGCTGAGCCTCCCCACCCAATATATTCAGCATTTACCTAGCCAGAAAGGAACTGACTCCTGCCTTTGAGGAGACCAGCTGGAGAGGTCCATTCACTGAATGCAGGGGTTTAGCTGGAGAGAATATGGACTATACTAAACATACCTATTTCTTTCTTGGCTGGGACTCAGTGGATCCACACTTTTGAGTGGGTCACTCTTGCTTCAGGGCTCACCTTTAAAACTAAGCACCTAGTCACAATTCAAGGCATAGTGGACCAGATTACATATCTGTCCTGCAAACCTAGTTATTTTATGTAGCTTTGGTGAATTGACACATCAAGTGTCTAGTGCTGATTAATTTCTAAAACATCTATCCACCAACTATCTATAGTTTTCTAGGTTGAGGTAACCCATGTAAGGCCGCCAAGCTTCAGCTGGCAATGTTAACAAGTTTTATTACTCCCTGTTTTCTTGGTGGAATACATGCCTAGGAAGGGGAAGGGGCTGAAAATAAAATACAATATCTGGTGTTAAAGGTCACTGTGTCTTGGCTACAGAAAGGTATAGCATTATTGTAAGGAGATGGGGGGACTTGAGGGAGAGAACACAAGAAAATAACAGCCCCAACTCCATCCCAAAGTTAGTACTTTGGATAACAAGATGCTTGTTTTGTTTGTGAGTGTATATAAGTGAGTGCATGGGAGTTGCTGGTATTTTTCACTGATGCATAGCTTTGATTCAGGATTGTTGGTTTAAGAATTCAGTTGATACCTCCAACGAGATCCTGGAGAAGGGGGCTAACCTAGGTAATAAATAATAAGCTTTGAGCAACCAAGCTTCACGCTTGATTTGAGTTTTCTTCTGCTTAGGCAGAGGCTCTGTTTCCCTGAAATGAAACATGTGTTTGTATCTTCTGACAACTGAGTTGTCTCCTTCTATGCCTGACTGCTTGGGAAAGAATTTAAGTCCACTGAATTGCTCGACCCTTTCTAATCTACTTTTTTGGATAAAGTGTCCTGGATTTACTGCATCTTACTTTGAACAAATAGACGTGTTTTATCATGATGGTGGTGGTGATGATGGTGCTGGTGGTAGTGATGAGAAGGACTCCAATTATCTGCTAAAGGTTTGGGGTGAATATTCTTTATTCATATCCTGAAGAATGCTCTGGAACCAGAGGGAGAGGCCAGGAGTGGAGGCTGTTTTCCTTGCCAACATCCAGCTTTCAGGCCAAGGTTATCGAACCCCCCCCCTTCCCCTTCTACTTCAAACTTGTATGTCTTTTGCTCCCCCCTCCCCCAATTTCCTCCGTGCAGCAATGGCATCGTTCCTTCTCTGTTTTTCTTTCCTTCCCTTTTTTTCCACCCGGGAACATAGAACAAATGAAGTGTTGGTAGTTTTGTGATGAACGATCCTCCTAGCGGTACTCTCCATCCCTCTCCCACCCACCCCCTCACTTTTGGAACATTGGACAGGAATTCGGGGTTCTTTCGGAAGCGTCAGGACATTTTGCCTCGATTGCGGTGTGTTCAGAGTAAAATAGGTAGATCCGCGGTTGCGGGAATGGACCTTGTTCTTTCGGCTGAGCATAACTTCCACACCTCCTTCCCTCCCACCGTAAATTTTTTCGTTGCCGGGCGGTGGAGCGACGTGCCCCGGGTGAGGATTTCCTCAGAGATATGCTTTGCTCTCTTCACTTTCTGGCTGCAGCCTGAGAGCCGCGCTACATTTGCAACCTTGGATTGCCAGAGCGGGGTGTACACGGGTGCCCGGAGGTGGGTGTGTTAGGACACTCTTGAATCCGGGCCGGGTCTATGGCAAAGGCTGGCGCTCCAACATTTAACTCTGTGCCTTGGCGATCCAAGAGACGAGAAGGTTGTATCGCGCTGCGATACAAGTAGGCGAAAAAGGGAGAAGGGAAAAAAGCAGTGACCGCTTTCTTGCTCTGGGCTGACGTAGATGGAGGGCCCGAGAGAAACCGAAAGCCCCTGGAGGAGCCTCTAGTTTTCGGCCTGGCATCGACCCCAGAGCAGACTCGGGCCGTCCTCAAGGCCTCCTACTGCCAGCCCCGCTTTTGGCGTCCTCGCTTTCTCTCCTGCGACGCGTCCCCCCGCCCAACTGGACTGCTCGGAGAGGGAATGTTGACCCGCCAGCAACGCCCGACCAGACCAGGATCCTTCCCCCGGGTCTCGCCCCGGCCGGCCACACTCCCGGTTCCTTTCCATAGTGGTACCCCCAGCCCGTCTTTCTTTTTCCCCGCTTGATCGCTACCCCAGGGGCACCAGTTGTTGCCCCAGAAGGGACTAGGCTTTCTTCCGCGCCGAGCCTTCAGACCTGCCCTCCTGTTCCCTGCCCCCCCTCCCGTTTCCTCTCCAAGCCACCTCTTCTCAGCCTGGCCCCTCCCCGCCCCCTCTCCCCTGGCGCGCTCCGGGTAGTGGCAGGATGCCAAGAATAAGTGTAAGTTGCTATAGCAACCCCCTCGCTAGAACGGTTCCGAAGGCGGCTCGGTCCCGAGCCTCTTGGGTTGGTGGCGGCGACGCGCTAGCAGCCGCGCCAGTTCCTGGGGCCTGCCTGATCTTATCCCGCCTGCTACTTACTACCCGCCTGCCAGCCCTTGTTGTTCCGAGGTGCGGGCCCCAACCGCGCCAGCAGCCAATCAGCCACCCCTCCTTTGCTTGCTGCTTCCTTCCCCTCCGCCGCCGCCGCCGCCGCCGCCTCTTCAACCGCGGCCGCCACCCCCCCTCTTCTCGCCGGAAATGCCCAGAGCAACCTCCGCGCCTGCACTTAGGATCGCTCCCCTCCCCCCCCCACCTATTGTCCCGTTCTCCCCTCTGCAATCCCGATCTGCGGTTTTCCGGTAGCGCCGTGGGGGAAAGGCTCGTGGGAGGTGCCCCAGGAGCCTTCTTCGCCCGTCCCAGGCAACTCCTCTTGTGAATATCGCCGCGCAGGGCTAGGGGCAGGTGGGCACTGGGCAGAGCACTCTGGAAGGAGCCCCCCTCCATTGCCGCTCCTTTGCGCTAAGGCTCTTGGCTCGGCGGCTTCGCACCTCCTTTTTCTCGCCTGAACCCGACCGTCTTCCCCAGAGGAGGCCACTTTTAGCCGTGGGGAAGTGAGGGGATCGCGTAGGGCCGCGCCTCCGAGGTTTCCCCTCGGTGTTTAAAACGACCCTCTTTGTTTGTACATCTTTTAGAGTCTCTTCAGATTGAATCAAAATGCATCGCACCACCCGCATCAAAATTACGGAGCTCAACCCCCATCTCATGTGTGTGATTTGTGGAGGATATTTCATTGATGCTACCACGATCATCGAGTGCCTGCATTCCTGTAAGTCCTGCTTGGTTGTTTCTCACCATGGAAAGCGGCCTGCTACCAGCCAGGCCTCCTGTCCCTTGGTCCTTGTGGAGCAAGATTGGCTCTGCAAGACTAAAATTCCTTCATTGACCATATGGCCCTTTCTTGGTGAGAAACAGCTAACTTTGTTTAGGGTTTGGGTTAGAAATAACAGCAGAAAACCATGCGTTGATTCTGCTTTGTAGTCTTATTTCTGCACAATTTTACATCTATATTTTTTCCTCTTGCAGTCTGTAAGACTTGTATTGTACATTACTTGGAGACCAGCAAGTATTGTCCCATATGCGATGTCCAAGTTCACAAAACTAGGCCTCTTTTGAACATAAGGTAGGAACAAAGACAACTAAAAATGTCATAATGTGTCTTTTCAAATTTTATATTTCTTTGGGTGCAAGTTCCTTGCCAATGCAAATCTAAAACAAATGTTAGTTCAGGACACATAACTGTACTACTACCATAAGTATCAGTCTTGCATTTCAATTAGTCATTTTTCTTTTTCTATATTAGAAGCCCATCTTTATTTCCTATATGTTTCTTACCCTATCCAAATTGCAATTTTTTCTCATCAGTGTGCATATTAATTTTCTGTATTTTTTTTCAATATTGATCTTTATAAATGTAAAATATTGATAAAGAAATGCAAAAGTTAAATTCTTTTCAGAAATCTTTATTTAGTTACATTTTATTGGCTCTCTTTATGGTTACATCTTTTTATTAAATGCCTACATTTTTACAATGGTGTCAGTCTAATCTGATATCTTTCTACCAAAGCAAAATTATATAGGTAGATTAATAGCATAGATCTAAAAACATATAAAACAATTCAAATCTGGTTAAAGTTTTGGTTAAAAATTCTCAACCAAGCTGTTTTTGGTTCTGGGAAGTTATAAATATTAACATTGGACTTTATATTCCAGATCTGATAAAACTCTCCAGGACATTGTATACAAGTTAGTACCAGGTCTTTTCAAAAGTAAGTAAGCAATTAGATTGAACAACCAATGCAGTAATAGAATGTGTAAACTGGAAGAGATGAGTAACAAAAATATGTTTTCTCTCAGATGAAATGAAAAGAAGAAGAGATTTTTATGCTGCTCATCCATCTGCTGATGGTAAAAAAAGATTCTGAGATTATGATTTTTATAAAGAATTACCTTTTAAGCAGGAAGCTGAGGTTGTAAAAATACTTTATGTACCATTTCAGTGCTCATGCACAGCAAGTAAATATTTTTATACATTCAAAATTGTTTAAATTTATTCATAGAAATAATTTTAAAGGTAACATATTTATCTTATGACATGTTTTCTTTACTCTTTCTGATTTGAATTTCAAAATGTAACCTACTGTGAACGTTTCTGTACAGCTGCCAATGGTTCTAATGAAGATAGGGGAGAAGTTGCAGATGAAGATAAAAGGATTATAACAGATGATGAAATAATAAGCTTATCCATTGAGTTCTTTGACCAAAATAGGTAAGTTATAAAAGCATTATCTTGTATTTGGCAGTACATTCATAGATTTTTTTTCTTTACTACTATAGTATATGTCTTTCTTCTAGAGTTGAACAGAAAGGAAGCAAAGAGAAGGAGAAAGCCAAAGAGGAAGTAAGTAGATAGTTGGTTCCTTGACACTTTCATTTCTTTTTCAGAAAATAAAAACATATTCATTTTTATTTCCTAAAGTACTAGAGTCAGTTATTCTGCAAGCAGTGAAATGCCTTCTTAGTAATTACAATTCGAGGGCATTTAAAAGGCTGATAAAAATAAGTTTTGTATTAGAAAACTTCCTCCTATTTCCCCCCCCCTCTTAATTAGTGCATGAATTTTTTAAGAATAAAATTTGTATGAATTAAATTCTAAAAGAAAAATCTGATGAGCATATATTTTGTTTACTTCATTGGTTTTGGATCACCAGTGAGCATTTAGTTTTCATGCTGCTAGTTTTAACCATGTTTCCATCTCTTTCTGTCTACTATATTGGAATGAACATTAGTATCAGATTTTGAATGTTGTCTCAACCAAATGCCCCTCCCAGGCCAACAACAAAAGATATTTACGCTGTCCTGCAGCAATGACTGTAATGCACTTAAGGAAGTTTCTCCGGAGCAAAATGGACATACCCAATGCTTTTCAGGTAGGGGAAGAACTTTCATAAAACAGTTTTAGCTAACGGAGGAATTATTTAAACTTTAATTCTGTTGAAAAGAATTGGTGTGTTTGCTTTTGGAATTAAACAGCAGCATCTTTAGATAAAAGAACTACAGGAATGGATTTCAGAGGGTCTCTCTGAATCATATTCTAAACCCTTTGACATAAAGGCAGACATGTTCTCAACTGAGTCAATGTATTTCTGAATTTCAGATAAAATGTGTGATGTTTGATTAGGATAATATAGTAGGTGCCACATTGCAGTTGTATAGTTTTTCACACTTCCATGCCATGTTAAATGAAGTGTAATTTCATATATTTTATTAGATTGATGTCATGTACGAAGAAGAGCCTTTGAAGGACTACTACACACTAATGGATATAGCCTACATTTACACTTGGAGAAGGGTAAATATATTGAGAGGCCTTCCAAGTCTTGGTCAAGTTGGGCCAGAGGGATGGGAAACAAAAATAAACTCTAACAAGGATTTCCTTTCTGACTTTCTTTGGCAGAATGGCCCCCTCCCTTTAAAGTACCGTGTGCTACAAACCTGCAAGAGAATGAAAATAGGTGGCCAACAGCGAGATAGCTTGCACAACAGTGGAGACCTGGAAAGTGACTCTGGCAGTGAAAAAGCTGGCAGCCCCATGGGAGGTGTTCCTTCCACATCATCCTGCATGCTCAGCCCCGGCACTCTGGTGCAATCTCCCCATCCCCAGTTTCCCCACATTTCTAGCACTATGAACGGAACCAGCGGTAGCTCAAGTGGTAACCACCATGCCTCCTTTACCAACAGAACCCGGAAAGCATCCATCAATGGTTGCTCTACAACTTCTTCTGGCTGACTGGCATAAACTCTACTTTCTGACTCTGAAGACTGGATGCCAAGTTTATGGCTTTTTTTCTGCTCCAGTCTCTATGTCTCTATCATATCACACAATTAAGCTTTATAGTTGCGAATTCCACATGTGTCTATGCCTGGTGGTTATTAAGAGAGGAATAATGATTGAGAATTAAATGAGAGGACAAGAGATGGATCTTTTTTATATTAAACCACCACAGCAAACTGTTTCTTAAGGACTAGCAACATGGAAAAACAAAGGATAACAATCCAAATATTGCAAGAGGATTTTTTTGGACTTCCCATCATTATTCTGTTTCTTAATTTGGAATCTGAAAACTGATGCCTACCACAAATGAACATTTTGTAAATCCAGATTAATTTCCTATATATCTTTTGGATTATGAACTATGGTTCTGCTGTTTCAGGGAATCTCATTGAAAGCAAGTGATTTTTTTTTTCCTTCTCCAACTAGGAATGCATAAATGCTGGACTGAATATGCATAAAAAGATGCGTATATGTAGCCACACCACTGTGAATAACAATGTATTTGCTTTATTAGCCATTTTGATTTATAATTTTCATCCACAACATCTGCGCAACACCGAAGCCATTGAAAGATCAGAAAGCAACATAAGAAAAAAGTGGCATAGAAGAGAAGGACATTCTATGTTCAGATTTACACTTGTATACCTAAAAGCGGGTATTGCCTTTTATTTTACTGGCTGGTTTAAAGAAAAAAAGAAATTGTGAAAGAAAACAAGATAAGCTCTTTTTGTAAGGTTTTAATGGCATTTTGAATTTGTGGAAGAACGCCATATTAGTGTGTGACAAAATAGGAAGCAGTATTGTATGATATATTTATAAAGAAAATAATTGTGTTTCATGCAGTATCGATTAAGCTGGCTAAGTCCCCATTGGATCAGCTCTGACAGATGCTTTGTGGGACAGGCGTAGGAGTAGTCCTGCTAAAGCAGCCACCAGCCTTTTGCCATGAAAGCAGGAGAGCGAGTTTCCCATCTCTGTTAACTCGGAAGCAATTGACAATATCAAAAGGATTTCTTGGGCCTTGTCTGGTTCCCAGGATTTTTACATTCAGCCAATGTAATTAATTGACTCCAATGCTGAGGAGGAGAGGGCAAGGAAGGCATTGGACAAAATGGAGGAACATGGAAACGACTTGATTTTATTCTTGATATTATTCTAGATTTTATTCCTTTTATAGGGGAAAGTAATGGAATGTGTGGTTATTTTTTTCCCCCAGAAACAAAAAGCACAGGAATGCATATAAGAAGCCATAAAGTATGCAGGAATCTTTTTCATTCATTCTTTCTAAAGAAATCAGTACATTCAAATGAAGGCTTTTTAACTAAATTTGTTTTAATATATATATGTATGTGTATGGTACAGTACTAACTTGGTTAAGGATTAACAGGTACAAACGAGTTGCCTGGAAGCAAAATAGTTTTCTGAAGGTATCAGATATTTTGAGGGGGGTGGGAAAGGAAGGCTTGAAATTGTAAGTCTCTTGAATCTCCAATATCTTTCAGTTTGTGCTTTGCTTTGGTTAAAATGTATGTGTGCTATGTGTGTTCATGTGCCCGTTTTTCACTCATCAGTTACACATTTGTGAGGGTGTTTATCCTATATGCCTATTGTTTCATGTTTGTACAGGGATATTGTAGTTATGTATTTTGTTGTCTCCAGTCTGCAAAAAAAGGGGAAAAAAGCACAATTCTATGCTTTGTCTTGCTTACACTCATTAAATCATTACTTTTACATATACCTGCTGATTTCTTCTGATGTAAATGTTCAAATTGCTCTCTTTTCATCTGCTAAAAGAAATCAAGAACTTATGTAGATACAGTAGGTATGACTTAGAATTTCAGAGGATGACTCTGCTTAATTAAACTCAGTTTAGTCTTTAAAGATCATATTTATTTTCAGTGAAGACCAAATGAAAGTAGCCCATGAGAAGAGGGTGATACATGTACTGTATTCTCTTCCATGCAAAGAAATAATTGGTGATTGAGATGTGTGTGCGCGTGCACACACACACACACACATACAGAGAGAGAGAGAGAGAGAGAGAGAGAGAGAGAGAAATGGAGTGAATAAGGAAAATAAAATGCTCTTAAGTCTTTCCCATATAACCAAATGATTTCTACATACAGCCTTATGTAGTAAATTACTGAAACAATCCATCTAAATATGTATCTTTCTAGTTTTTGACAATATTCCTTACTGTACCATTATTAGTGAAAAGAATTTGGTTTGCCATTGCAAGTAAGTCTTTTTCTCCAATTATGTATTACTGTTGGAAAATTCTCAGTTATTGATAAATAACTGATGATAAAATGATGAAAAGATTACATAATTGAGACTAAACTATGGTTTTTTACAGTCTCCTTGCTCTTAAAATGAGTATAGCACACAGAAGCAAGTACTGAATCTCAAGCTGTATGATAATGCATATAAATCAATCTTTCTTTTTTATGAAACAAAGAATGGATCAAGTAAAAGTCAAAAGCCATAAAAAACTCAGTGGTGGTAATATTTAAAATGTCTTTGTAAAATATAAATACTGCAAATTGCATTCATATTACAAATATTTTTGAAACTGGATCCCATTTATTTCAGCTAAATGTGTTTTTGTCACATTCATTTAATATTACAACTTGAATGTGTACTGAGAAGTTAAAGCTGCTAATTGTGTTGATGTAATTTACACTAATTTGAATGTAAATTGCAAGACACCATGGTTTAATCCTGGTCTGTGGAATAAGTTACAATTGGCAGGGTTTGGTCAAAAAGTCAAAACATAAACCTTGATTTACAAACCACAATGCTCTGGTTGACAGATCACATTAAGGTAGAATCAGACAAACCACATTATTCCTTAGGAGATGTAAGAGCCCAGACTTGGAAACAAGGGAAGACAAACCATTTCAAGCTTTCAGGCATGCAAATTCCTACTCCCAAATTGATTGATTGTTGCAATGATTAATGATCCTAATAATGTAGGTTCATATAAATTAGATTGATCTCAGGAATATAATTGTTATTAAGCTTGAAGTTTATTTTTTTCTGCAAAGAAACAGAATCATAATGTTAATTCTAACCTCAGTTTTATCAAAGTTTTTCAAGAATTTGAAGATGCATGCCTACATACATATTTACACACAGCTGTATTTCCAGTAAAACCTGCAATGCAGATTTATCCTCAGGTAACCAACCTTAAATCTCTACCCTAATCCCATGTATGTATACTTGGCAGAAAGTAAGTTTAGTGGTATATAGTCTCAGCAAGCTGTTAAAAGATCTCATGAATTCAGTATACTGAACTATTATGAAAAACCAACAGCACAGACTAGATACTGGGTGAGGGGAAATAAAATGCAGTTGCATTTTCTATCCTCTCCCATTGGAACCTGACTTGCTCACCCCTATAGTTCAAACCACTTAGGTTCTTACATTATAGAAATCTTTGCACTAGTTATATGTCACTTAAAGTCAAAATACTCTCACAATACCTGGTTGTCAGAATAAGATTGGGGTTTTTAGTTAAAAGCATCAATCAGTGTTCCAAAGAAGAAAATGGGTGCTTATGTACACATGTAAAATGCTTTTCCCTTACCATACCCAAACAACTGCAAAACTTTTGAGATAAAATAAAAATATGTAATAGAATGTTACAGGCCTCAAAACCAGCAGGAGATCTTGTCAACAGGAAGTTAACCTTGTCAGTTTCCCCAAGTATTCTTTCCTCTTAGTTTCCAGTCTGTAAAATGGAAACAGTGCAGATTGTTGAGAAAGCTGTAAAGACAACATATTTATATTGTAACTGCTACAACTCTCTCTCTCTCTCTCTCTCTCTCTCTCTCTCAATAGTCTCTGCTCTCATCGTGCTCCTCTCTCTCTCTGTGTGTGTGTGTGTGTGTGTGTGTGTGTGTGAGAGAGAAAGAGAGAGAGAGAGAGAGAAAATGATATATTTCAAATTTCACTGGTAAATGAAGGATATTTTGAAATTCTTAAGACTAGTATTCCTTGGCTAGGGAATCCATCATTTTAATTAAATCCTATCTGTTGAGATCTCAGCAGCGTGGGTTGGAATCCTCTTGCATTTCTAAGATCAAATAAACTGGAGGAGGGGGAGAGAAGACACTGAGACTACATGACCGTGGTGGTGGTGGTGATGGGGTCCCCTTTTGTCCTCCAGGTCATTTTGAGACAGGCTAATGGAAATAGGTACCCTAGACATTCCCGCTCCCTATGGCTTAGTGCCCTAAACGAGCAACCCTTCTCTTCAACCTGGAGGCTTATCTAAGTAAACTCTCCATTCTTGGTGGACTTAACTCTCTTTTCTCAAAACGAAAACAATTGTATGTTTGGAGGCATGCCCCCCCCCCCTCCGATTCTCCCCAGCCTCCACCTGAGTCGTCTATTCAGCCGTCCATTACTCTGGGAAGGTTATGTTATAATCTTGACAGTGTCACACGTGCGGAAGGTTGGAGCCGTTTTCTTCTTGCAAAGGCTTTTGGTTGGTAAATCGAAATAATTTTCTCCTGGAAGTCCGCATTTATTCCACAGTTTAATTCTTTCCGCCCCCGTTCTGTCGCTTGATTTTCTTTTATCTGGTTTTTCAATTAGAAGCCGATTATTTTAGGTCAGAATTAAAACCTAATTGTCCCAGGTACTCTCAAGCATCACCAGAGTAGACCCGTTGTCTCTGATTTCCGCTGCCCCACGCTGTTTAACAAAGATCTGTGCGGTTACATTCGGCTGAATAAATTGCAAAAGAAAGGGAGAGAAAGAGAAAGAGAGAGAGAGAGAGAGAGAGAGAGAGAGAGAGAGAGAGAGAGGGTGAAAGGAAAAAAGGAGTGGAGAAAAGAATAGACAAGAGACGAAAGGAAAGGAAAGGAAAGGAACTAGGAACAATAAAGCAAGAGGACACGTAAAGGAAAACCTAAAGAAGAACAAGGGAGAACAATGGGAATGGGAAAAAAGAAAAGAATTCGACTGCGGGACTCATAGAACATCCCTCACAAACACCCAATAAACCTCAAACTAAATGTGACTATTTATGTTCTGAGTGCCCTGCCAAACCAGAAACGGTTAATTAGCTAAACAATGTTTCAGTTATAAGACAGCCTCTGAATTGGGTGGGAATTGTTCTCCTATGAATCTACAGCAAGCCCCCGCAGAGAAGACAATCTCTGCCCCGTGAGCAGCAGAAGTCTGGGGTCCCCCTCCCCCGCTCTTTTTTGCAGCCAGAAACCATCGCGGGCATAAACGCTCTCCTGAACAGAGAGCACATTATTTAGTTTTGCAGTGACCCACACCATTCTCTTAGCTTGTGTCCTCAGGACACGCTGAACCCAGACTTTTATGTTTATATGAACTCAGCTCACACAGTAGACGTATAGATCGTTATTCGAATTTGCACAGTTAGCTAACCTGTGAGAGCTCAGCGTTTAGCATGTTCTGGGAATTGGCTTGGCCGGGTCGTTGAAGCAAGCCATCGCCTTCAAGCTTCGCGCGGTTGACTTGTTTGCTCCTGATTCCTTATGCGAAAGCAGGAATTGTGCTTCAATTAGCAGGGTACAGAAACTGGGTGGACTCAGTTCGCCTGCCAAACTTTCCTGTCCTGGAAAGCTGCCCTACTGGGTTAGGTCTTAATTCAGTTCATGCCGGAAAGGCATGTCCTGCAACCCTCAGCCTCTCTGATGGCTTGGAAGGTCGGGGAAGGAAGGAGCAAAGACCTGGGAGATCGGACAAGCAACTCCTTGGGCTGAGGAGGAGCTGCCAAGCCTAGCCTTCAGCTGGATCGGGAGCACCAAGGCTGTGGCTGATCGCTGGCCCCCGGCCGGCCTTTCCTTCTTTTCGCGGAAAAGGCAGCGCTTCCTTGTCGGCGGGATTCCTCTTCAGCAGCCGCCCCCTCGATTTGCTTTGCCAGGTCCGCCACAGAGCGTCGGAGGAGCCATCTTGCGCCTGCGCAATGTATCACCGCCGCCTGCCTGATCGGTCCCTATCGGAGTCCTCCAGCCGTCAAATTAGAAAGTGGTCGTAAGGATTGGGAGCCGATGTGGGAAGGGCTGGGGTCGGCAGAACAGAAAAGTGGCCGATGCGGGGAGGGGGGCGGCGGCGGCGGCGGCGGCGACCAGATAGCAGTAGCTGTATTTCTAGTTTCTTGGTCGCTGTTTCACCGAAGGCATTTTTTGCCTTCCCGAAATTGTGCCTTCTTGCTTCTCTTTAATCCAGATGGAGGAATTTTAAATGATAAAGTGAACGCGGATTCTACGGCTCCGACAAAAAGCATCGCAAAAGATATCAAAATCCACAAAGAGAAACAGAAGTTCCATTAGTTATAGGCTGACAATTCCCAGGAAGGAACCGCAAAAGATAAAAGTTCACGATTGACGAAATTAGTCCCTTCGACCTGAATGGGTGGCATCTGAATACTTGGTGGCATAGTGCCCTAAATCTCCCTTGGAAACTATTTCGGCTGGCAGTACTGCTTGCCCTTCCGGCCATAAGCCCAGCCAATTTGCTGTGCAACGGGGCACATCTCGCCGCATTCAAAGCTGCGAGCCTTTGTGATCCTGGGGGCTGAGCCTTCGGGGAGCTGGGTCCCTCCCTCCCTCACTGAAGCTCCTCAGGTTGGGGAACGCCATTTATGTTTGGGGACCAAAGGAGGCGCCTTTCGAAACTAAGAGAAATGTGGTTTTTCTTACCCTGGAAGTTGACTTTAGTCCTTTATGCCTTTAATCCGGCAATTAGAAGTGCCCTTTTGCATTGATTATTGTTTCCCCGCGTCCCCTTTCTAAAGGATGATGATTGCAGGCCATGTAACTTAATGTTTTTTTTTTATCCCCCATTGACTCTGGTAAATTTGAAAATGAGAATCCTTATCTTACATCGCTAAACTTTAGAGCTGGGTGAAAATTTGGATGCGCAATTCTTCAATTACACTTCAATTACAACAAACTTAAATGAAATTGAGAGGGTTTTGTTCTCCATGTGTTCGATGGATCACTACTTTCAATTATAATTCCCACCCTTTGTCTCTCGAGTTAATGACTTTTAAATGCAATGGAATTAAAATAATAAATTCTACCACGTCATAGGACAGATCTTCCAGAAGCGAGGCCCTTTTCATTTGCACTCTTATCTACAGAATAAAACTCAACGATGCAGCTCTGAAGCTAAACATGAAGTTTATATATTCGCGAAGGAAAGAGAAGACAACTGAGGGATCCTTGATTGTCTCTGACCTCTCATTTCAAATATTCTTTTCTATAGGGAAGAGAAAGGATACCCCTCTTTTTCTCCAGCAACTAACCACATTCGAAATCCCTTAAAGACTTGTTTTCAAGATAGAATTCTGGAATACTGATTAATATATGTAACATGGTTTCTTTTTCCAACTATTGATGTTTAGAAGTCTAGGAGAGGAAACTCGCTCCCTCCTTGGAAGGGAAGAAGAGGAGTGTGAGTGAGCATTTCTTTATGGACTCCTACTTAGAGGTTTACAATCCAGCCAAATGCTGGATTCTCTTCCCCACATATTTGTATATAAACCTTCCTAATTTCCTTGACACCAAGCCTTCAAAGTGATGGTGTTGGGTGCCGATTCTGGGACTCAAGACCTGTAGAAAGTATCCCCCTAAGCTTGGGTAGAAAAGCAGGCAGAGATTTATGTGGATAATTCTTCAGGCAGATGGGGAACCCTGTTGCATTTCTTTTGCATTTCTGCAGTACTTGGGGGCACAGGGATCCAAGGCAAGAGCAAGAAGAGTTAGGAACAAGCCTTGAATGAATTTGCAAGGGATTAAAAAAAAAAGTTGAGGACTGTGTCACAGTGTCCCCAAGTCCTATGAATATTCAGCTAAATCCATCTTTGTGATACATGGATCTTCCTGTGAATAGAAGACAGAGATGTTGACTCAAGTCCTGCTCAGGAGGACATTTTAAACTAGGATTGATGTGGAGCCACTCAGACGGCAGACTGAGAGGCTTAAACTACCTCATAAACTGTTGTGAGGATGATCCTGACAGGAACGATAAATAAACAATTTCAATTCAAATTATTCACAGATAATGATGAGGTCTATTCCCTGGATATTGATTCAAACATGCTTAAAATATAATCTGGACTTGTTGAGTTTGGCTTAGCCAGTTTGGTGAACTCAAGATATTGCCATCTCTAAACCAGGTTTATTATTTGTTCTGTGCATTGTGACCTAAGCTACTATGATTTGTTCATAATGATTTATAATTTATCTATTTCAGGAACCCAGTTATGTTTTATTAATAAATTGAGGTTCAACTGATGCCTTTGCATAGTTTTTCATTACCTCATAGAACTGCTTTGAGGATAAAATGTGTTGGGTGGGAGAGAAAAGCATGTCCTGGGGAAAAGGCAGATGGGGATATAAAGGACTGCAACCAGCTTTAAATACAGTTCCTAATCTCGGAATAGAGGGAGGACTTTTTTTTCTTTCCTGTCAAGTTTCAGACCTTCGCTAAGAGAAAACCCTTTTAATTCTGCTGGGATGGTTTTGCTTTGAAGCTGCAGCCAGGCCCGGGTGCTAGAGAATTTCCCGGGATAAATTCCTTGGTCAGGCTGAAATAAGGACTGGGGCATGCAATCCTGTGCAGTTTTTTTGAAGACTAATTCCATTGGACCCAGCAGGTCTTACTTCTGAATTTAGAAATGGTCAAAAATAGCATCTCTCCCTTTCTTTTTCTACGATTTTTATCAAGGTATTTTCATGCATTGATTATTCGTAACATCTAGAATAAATCCATCTTATTTATAGATCCCTTTGTTATATTTTTAGCAGTAATCTTCTAGCACTAGAATAACACTTTCAAGAAACTCCGTCAAAATGAAACCACGTTTGATGGTATAAATCCACACCAACTTAAGTACACCTAAAGAAAAGTGGTGTACAAAATTTGAAGTAACTCAGCACATTTATAGGTCCCTTATGATTCATATATTTATACTGTGGAATGGTGGATAAGGCTAAGTATGGGAGGCTGACTTCAAGCATGTAAAATACAACGTAAACGAAACCGAACATTTCAAGTTCTATTTCCGGATTCTCAATATTGACTAGAGTGTTGTTCTGCTGATTCTTATATCTACTTAAAGCCCACTTGGATTCACCAGGCTCTTAGGGAGCTGTAAATCCTTCACTTTATGTTCCAAAACTCCTGACACACAAGGAAAAGGAGATGGGTAGGGAAGAGGAAAAAAGTAAGTGAAAAAAATCGCCTGTTAAAAATGTAATTCTTAAAATGACCAATTGCTTCTGATCCACAACTTATAAGTACCGACAAAATTATCACAAAGCGTTAATACAGTCGGATTCCACGCCTCTTTTCACCATCTGCTGATGTGTGCAAGAGAGAAAGAAGATGGGTGTCAAAAAAAAAGACATTGTAAATGAGATTTAAATATCATCAGTAACAACAAACAACATATCAGTAGTATGTCTGGTATGTCTCGATAAGTGCCCAAAGGACGGATCGTCTTATCAAACTAACAGTTCAATATCGCCTTCTCGCAGCTTCTGCCGCCGCTGTTGGTAAACAGAAAACAGAAGGGAGTCCAGATCCACGATGCGATCCTAGCCAACCTCCCCCCTCCCCGATTCAGATACGAATTCTAATTCCCCATTGCCGTCAGCCAGTACGGGCTCTTTTGTGGCGGCGCCGAGCGCTTCTGATGCAGGAGAGCCACCGCTCGGCTCCCCGCCAGGCCCGAGAGGGATACCAGACCACGCCGAGAGCTCCGCCCCCTCGGGCTCTCGCCGGCGTGGGTGCTGACTGTTCGGTTGCCAGGATCAACAGAAGCTGAGCGGCGGCATGCGGATCCTGGACTCCTTCCCTCCGGTGCCAAGGCTTTTCTCTCCTCCCCCTCATCTCCCGCAAGCCAGAAAGCGAATTTTTGGAGGAGGGGGAAGCAGGTGTGTGAGGTAGCGCAATGGATACACACCTCCCCTTTTCCCCCCCAGCTAAAGAAGGGCGAGCGAGCCTGACCTTGGTTAATCGACAAACCACAAAGGGGGGGGGGAATGGACGAGGAGGTGTTTGACCAATTGCGGGCTCACTTGTGGCTGGGTTTGTGGGTCGAGGTCCACCGCCCGCTCTCCAAGTATCAGGAACAGGATACCTCCAGCTCTCTACATGAAGATTGTCTACCTACTCGGCAGACAATTTGCCATTTCTCCGCTCAGCAGATGGCAGCCACCAGGATCCCCTCTCTCTCTCGCCATGCCAAAAGGCCAGCGAGCAGCTTCTATTGGCAGCTTCTCCTTCAGCCCCTGTGGAAGAAATAGATCCCCCGGAGGATTAAGTGCACTTCTGGATGCCAACTTTAAATCTCTTGCTAGATTTTTTTTTAAAGGAAAGGAGAAAGAGGGTACTTCACATTCACTTCAAAGAAAGCAGGGGGTCTCAGGGGAGGGAAACACATGTGTGTGTCGGGGAGGGTTTTCCTGCTTCACTGCCACGCGGAGCCTCTCACGGAAATGTAGGGTTTGTAGAAAATTCAGTTTCAGGGAATGTCTTCCAACTGCGTTGCAAAATGCAAAGTGGTCCGACTGATAAGAAAGGCCTTAAGCCCGGGACAAAGTGCGCAGGTCAGGAGAGACCTTCCTTTTAGAGGGAGTGCAGAGTCTTGCTGTCCAACAAGAGCGCAGCCCGAAAACGGATTTCCAGAGGGGACCGAGGGGCTTCCTTCCAGGGTTCAAAACTCGCAGCCTTTTGGCATCAATTTCCGCTCAGGAACAAATTCAAGAAGGGCTATCTATGTAGTTGGAAGAGTCCACACCGACTTGAAGGCACATAATCAATCAATGGCCTCACTGAAAAGGAAATTAAAGATGGTATCTATGTAACATTTATAAAGGCGCCTCTCCACCCCACCACCCGCGAGTCTCCTGGTTTTAAAAAAAAATCTTCACATTATTTAATATTAATGTTTGTCTTGCAATTGATAACCTGAAGTCTATTGCACCATTCCCTGCCCTGAAACATTAGACTGAAATTCTAAGAGTCAGCCCTAAGAAGTAACCCTCAGAGATAATGATGGTATGGTGGTATTTACTTTTGAATAAAGATGCTGAGATTTGACTATATTCAGGTTGATGTTCATAATCTCTATTACTAGACTCCACTGAACACAGAGGATTCTCCCAGTCTATTTTGAAGGACATGTGAAGAGAGTTGCAACCAGGGAATTTATACTTGTTGGAAAAGGAGAGCATGCATATTACTCAGAGTGAGAATAATCCAGCGCAATCCATAATTGAGAACACATTCAGCCTAGCTACATCCTACCTTGTTTTTTTTCCTATTTCCAGAAAGAAATGGAAGGGAGGCTGGTTGGAGCGCTAATGAGCTTCCATTAACCCTATTATGCCCATACAGACCAGGAATTGAGGCAGGCTGTAACTGCTCCTGCAGTCCCCCCCTTACCACTCTCAGGATAGACTGAGGGCCCCTTTGGCCCCAAAGTTTCACTGCAACTGCAGTGATTGGTTTTCACGGAGTTTTACTGCTGGAGTCCTAGATTCTCTGCCTCTTGAATTGATTAAACTTTGGAAGCTCCTGGGAAAGTGTTGCCTACTTTGCTGAAAGGCAGGCTTGAAAGTCCGGGTGCGCCCCACCCTCCTAGGTGTCTAGGCAGTGTGAACAGTATGAACTGGGCCAAGCCTGCCTATTCCCCCAAGTGGCAGAGTTCATGGCCTGGCTCCATCCATTTTCACAGCTTTGATTCCCTTGTGTTTATTTGGCAGACTTGATTGGGGAATTAATCTGGGCTGGATTCTAATACAAGATTTTAGCATCCAGCAATTTTCTCAGTCCCTCCACCTCTGATCAGGTAAATGATATGCCTGGAAGGAAATTTCAGTTCAGGGGAAATGGAGACCCTTGTTTTGTCTTGAACAGGCTTTAATTCCAGTGTGGTCACATCCCTTAGGAATCTACTCTGCAGCTTAGTTCAACTAGATTTGCATACAGGAGCCTGGAAATTCTGAAGTTGAAGTCCATATGAAACAAATATTTAATTATTTTCAGGAGTCCCATCTTGGGTCATTAGTTTAGTTGCCTGTGTCTGGGACTGCATGAATACAACAGAGTTGAGAATACCTGCTAAACCTTGCTTGCCTGACCAGCTGTAATGGATGGTTTTAGAGGTTGCACTAAGATACAAGCCATGGTTTAATAGTACTGTTTTCACCAACCCATAGTCTGAGAACACCCTATTCTTGTTTGTAAAAAGTTGAAGGGCCTTTTCCATCTCCCAGGTAGACTGCTTGGCACCCAACAAGCAAAGGTCTTCAGAGTAAGTTCCAAGATACATTAGCAGGAAACTGGTGCTCTCTTCTGAGGACCCTTTTCCTGGTACTCTTCCCAGCCATTGTATTTGCAGTCTTATCTCCAATAGTAACTAAACTTAACAGATTTTATATTCTGTCTTTGAATAGTGTTGGACTAAGGAGGAAAAAACCCTGCTTTTGTACTAGAGTGGCTAAGTATGACTTAAGGCTGCTTCCCTCATAGGTTGGAGAAGAGATGAAGGGAACATCATGGGGACAGTGACATTAAACTAGAGGTTGTCAGGAGATACTTGTACAATCACAAACCCAATTAGCTGGATTCACACAATAAGATGCAAATGGGAAAAACAATGGGGAGAGGTCACTCCCCAAATTAAATTGAAACCAGTGTGTTGTACTAATGAAGGTATTGTACTATGCCAGAGACATGCAAGTTCAGTTCACTCTTAGCCATAAAAGCTGCCTTGGTGACTTTGAGACAATGGCTCTCTCTTCTCAGCCCTATCTAGTCCAAAGAATTGTGGTGATGATAGGAAAAATAGGAAAAAAGTGCAATGGGCTGTCTCATGCTCTTGGAGAAAAAAATATTTATGGTATTATTTGTTTGATGGATTTAAAGAAATTTAAAATGGATGAATAAATTCTGCAGTCAAAATCATCTCCAAGGATATATGGTAAAATATGAGTGGTATATCAAAGACATGATGATGCAGAAATGTTCAGCAAGATCAGTTCTATCATTTCCAGGTCCTGCCAATTCTTTTTTGCTTTCAAACACAAGGACATGGAAATACTTCAGCCACTGGTCAGAGTAAGGAAGATGAGCTTGATAAATATGCGAGGACTTTACCTAGACAAAAGGAATATATATATATATAGTTCCTCTGGGCTTAATATATATATTCCCAGAGGAAAAAAATGACATTTGGAAGCATTTCAAGCAGATATCATCCTGATTTCCTGGAGTATAAAATGGAGGAGAACTGTAATAAATTATGCTTCAGTTTATTGATATATATCTAAATATTTCTTGTGTATGTTTTTGCTTCTTCTCTTTTTCACCTTTAATAATTTTGTGTATTTTTGTGTATTAGTTTAGATAATTAAAAAAAAGCTATAAAAAGGAAGAGGAGAAACAGCCCAATCAGTCTTGCAAGATTTTATCCATTTTCAATAAAGATAGTGTTAGCATTCTGGTGGGGTTGATTCCTTGGTCAGATCTCCCTATTGGACAGCAGTCAGATGCTCCTGGAACCTAGCTCGCTTGGAGGTAATGCTGGGTTCTCATATATATTCAACCTTATCTCACTTCCTTCCAAGACTTCTATGCCTCTTGTGGAAGAGGTAAGGCTGGAAATAAAACGGGAGCTCATTCTTTTAAGTGCTAAACTTAAATTAAAATAAAATAGGCTTGAAGCCAATATTTATTTCCTCCAACTAAGTGATTTTTGTCTCCTGGACTTTTATTGCCAGAGACTGGGGTTATGACTATGTCCCTAAACATCCTCTCCCCGCCTAACATTTAAACTTTATTTGGTAAGCAGGTGTTTGCTTTGAATCGGGCTTGGTATGAGACAGACAGACATATTTTTCTCAAAGCGGATTTTCCTAGCGTTGGAATGAGATTTGGATGCCAATGCACTGAAACGTAAAGATGCCGGTTCAACTAGTTGAGAGATCTGGGTTTATCAAGCATTCCAGGTGAGGTGGATCCAAACCAGATGGATCTGCTTCAGATGGTCTAGACTAGACTCTAGCTAATTCACTTTCCCTCCCACTTCATTTTAGGACATGGGGCAGCTCTGGGAGTGTAGTACTGCAACAGTTTATGTAAGGAAGGAAGGATTGGCAGTAGAGAAACAAGTTCAAGTTCCAATAAAAAAAGGTGGTGGTGGTGGTGGAGAAAACGTATGTCTGCCTCATCTCACCGGACAGCTGCTCCTGACTGAGTTTGCTTGCGGAAAAGTTATGCGAACTTCCAAACTTGAGGGTTCTTGGCTGTTTTAAAACTGCAGCTGAAGCAAAGAAGAAAGGGGCCCTTCCTTTCTTTCGGAGAGGTCTCGGGACAACCCTTGGCACATGGCCGGGGCCTCTTCTCCCCGTGCTGCCACGCCAAACGCGTGGGACTCCTTTCGGAGAAAAACAGGCTTAAGACTGGCCCAGGAGGGCGCAAACTAGAAATTGAACTCTCCGGATCCGATTCTACCCACTGCCTTTCGGTACGATGTAGGGACATCATAGCCGCATCTCACTAGCGTGTGACAAAGAGAACTGTCTAACTGTCTAACCCTGTCTAACGCTGAAATGCTTTAGTCCACCCAAAGAATTTCTGTGTTTCCCAAAGGTTTGTAAGGAGTCAGATACCATGCCAAGATGGACCATGTCTGGGAGTCTCTCTGGATTTATAAATTTAAATGGCTATAAATACAGGAAGCCTGAACACCCTCAGGTAAGTTTGATGTAAATAAGCGGCTCTGAGCATATAACACATTAAGGCATCCTTACCTAATCTTGTTTTATTGAATTAGCAGTCATTGGTTCAGTCCGCTCAAGAGAATAAATTTCAAACTACGGATTACAAACCGAAACAACTGGGTTCACACAAGGTAAGCTACAAAACTGCTGCGCTGACCCTTTAAATGGAGTGGGAGAGAAGGAAACTTAAATAATTCACTCTAAACCGGCTTCTCCCCGCTCATCGTCTGCGCCAGGAAACAGAATTTCGTATTTAAATGTGGTTTTGACTCAGTACTTTGATTTTCAACTAGCGGTAGCGATTGAATTCGTGTATCTGGCTGGCAGCGATCGCGCTGCTTTCGTCAAAACCGAAGAGATCAAGCCAGAAACCGAAAGTAGCAGCGAGGAAGGCGGCTCGCGGGCCGAGATGGTGATGCTTAGTCCTTCCCCTTGCATCTCAAGAACTGCCGAACCGAAGCGGTATCCCAGATTGAAACCAGACTCCGCCACTGACCTAAACGGAGCTCTTAGGGGGACCCTCTGACTGCTCAGTCGTCCTGCCGAAAGTGATGGCCCGCCGCCAGGGTCGAAAAACGAATTGCCGGTCGGCGTATTTTTTAAACAGCGAAGCGAAAACCCAATTAAGACTACGGATTTGGAAGGAAAGTTCAGGGAGATTGAATAAACTCAAAGCCTAAGAAAGAAGTTCCTGATCCAGCTTCACGTCTCTTTATGCCTTTATTCTGGGAGTGCTAATCCTGCTAGTACTGGGTTTAATCACTTGTCATTAGCCTAAAATACGACATCAATGTATCCTGAACAAGAACCATAATTTTCTTGTCTCCCCTTCCGACCCCCAGATTTTACATTCTTGCCTCATGAAGAGTTCTTAAGAACTGGAAAACTTGCACTAACTTTATAAAGTTCTGTAGGCCCAATAAATTTTGCCTTAATATAGATTTTGGAATCCTCCCACTACACGACTTCTCTTGGATTTTTTTTTATCCATTTGAAAAAAAAAATCTTACTTAAACTCCTGATTTCCTTCTGACATTTTAAATTATGGATTCCAGATAGGACTATTAGTCATGGTTGTGCTGGTCACACTTTTTAATCCTGATCTTTTCCACAAAGAGAATATCTGGAATTAATGTCCTTCAGGTGGAAGAATATTTTTCAGTTTTATTTTTATCTTGGTTATTAGCAAACTTCTGTTTCAAAATCAGATCCTAAGCTGCTAGAGTTAAACTGAGGAGACAGGCTTCTGGTCTGCAAACCAGGTCAAATCAAAGCATATTATATTCCCATTATAGTTAATGGCTGTTCCTCATTAGATTAAATTTTCATTCACCAAATAAAACCTTAGTTAATAGGGAGTTTCATACTTTATCTGTCTACAGTAGATGTAAATAGCATACTGATGTTAAAAGGACTCTTTTTGTGCCCCCTTTGACTTCCAGTGGTTATCTGGACAAATTCCTTCAGGTTTTTTTGACAAGATTTCAGAAGTGGTTTGTTATTGGCTCCTTCTGAGAGAAAGTTACTGGTCCAGCTGGCCTTGTGCCTAAGGTGGGATTAGAACTCATGGTCTCTTGGTTTCCAACCTGATACCTTAGCCAAATTTCTGAGTAAACAAATAGAAAATGAAGTACCACCATCATTGTAGCTATTAAGAAAATACAGAGTGAATGTTGAGAAATTCTCTTTATTCATACCTAAAAACCATGAACTTCCAAACACTGTTCATTTTGTTTACCTAACAGGTATCCAAATCTTGAGACATTTCATTCTATAAATTCAATCTGTCTTCTTTTTATGTATTTAGGCAAGCAAATTACTTCTAAGGAACCCAGTTATGATTAAATCTGAAAAGTAAACTTTAATTGAAAAAAGTAAGCCTGCTCCCCAGTCACAGTTTTAGTACTATATTTTTAGAACAAAGAATGCAATTAGGCTAGCAAGTGGCATAGCTTTTTTCCTGGAATGAGTCAACTCACCTTTGTGAGAATGAGGTTCAAATGTGTTTTGTGTTGTGTGTGTGTGTAAAAACTTCCCTGCAAATAGAAACACAGTATGTCCAAGAGAAAGCTATGATTCAGCCTTATCTCTGACAGTCTAGTTTTACATATGGAAAAAAATTTCTTTATGTAATAATACTTTTTGCTATTACATCAATGTGTATAATTTCAGAGTTCAGAGAAAGAATAACAGGTGAACTTACTGCCATTGCTTTCTTGTCCACTCACATCAAATTCCATTTATTTCCAAGATAGTTTTAGTTGCCAAATGAAAAGCATAGTGAATATTTTTTCTGCAGCAGTGGCCATTTTTTCCCTTGTGAGACTCATTTTGACCATTTCCTTTCTTTTTTTGGGGGGGGGAGGGAGGAGTGCCTCTCTGTTTGAAAGTGAAACATTTGCCAGGGATCACTGCCCTCTTTGGCTCCACAAGAATCTCATGAGAGTGACCAAGCATGCTAATGCACAACTCTCTTCCTAAGTACTCTTTACAAGTATAATTGAAAATGTAGAACATTTTATTTGCAACTAACAGATCTTGGCCTGGATGCAGAAATTACATCTTTTTATACTGATGTTAGAAATGTTTAAAAAGTAAAAATAAGATTTCTTCCATAATTTATACTCAAGCAGGTATAAACTTTTGTTTTTTAAAAAAATCAGAACTTATAGTTTTGATGTTAGAAGATATGTGAATGCAAAATAATCATAGAATGTAATCTATTGTGAATCTACCAGAAAGTTCTACTGTTCTAGAACAAATAAGGACAAAACTATATTTCTTCCAGACAAAACTGAGAAGTGAATTATTAAATTCAGTCAAATCTGAATTACAAATTTGAATTCACCATTGAAACAATTTTCATTGCTTTGAAGGATCTCCAATTGATTACAATTATTTTACTTCCATTTGTGATAAGGATAATTGTAATGTGTATAAGGATGATTATCTGTGTGTCTGCACTTGTGAAATTAGTTATTTTCAGTGTGGACATCTGCAACTTAATTTAGAGAGAATATTTTCAAAGTCTCTCAAGACAGTTGCATAGATATCTTGCTTTCAGCACATCTATGCTAGGAAAATGTTTCATTCTATCAATAAATAGTATTTTTTTCCAAATACATCAGAATTAACAGCCTTTTGTTGCCATTTGTTTAATGCAATATCCAGCTTTTTCTACATATATAAAGGGGCTTGCTTACCTTCAATTTATGGAGATAATGAAGATAAGAATTATTTGTATCTAACTTCCATAATATTTTGCTACCCAAACAACTTCTCTTTAAGAATGTCATCCCAAGGCCTAGAAATATTTTCCTTCCTCTCATGAGTGCAAGAATGTCTAGTCAGCCAAGGGTTTGCCATGCTCCTACCCACTCCCTGCATCTAGACACCTGGAAACAAATGGCTTAAGCAGGAAAAAATGAGTTATTTGCCCAAACAGAGAGGGTCCGCATTAGATTATTCAAATTCTGGCCTTAGGACAAGATAAGACCAATTGTATAATTGCAGGGGAGCACTAGAGTTTTGAGGGAGGCTGGATGGTGATGCAAAGTGAAAGTGAGGAAGAGGCCTCATGGTGATTACTAGGAGGTTGGGTTCCATACATAGTTATCTCCAATGAACAATCTTAGCATAGATTTAAGTGTAGTTTTGAATAGTCTTCTGGGAGAAATAAGGCATGGCCAACAAGTTAGATTGCATCTGCTAGAGCACTTGAGAAGATCTTGGATTTAAGATTAATGAACTTCTCACAGCTCACAACACATTAACTTGGAGACTAACTTGGCTACATCAATTGGGGCCATGCAGACAAGACACCTCCACTTTAATTATGCAGTAGTTCTCAAACAATGGCATGTGACCTTATTGGAATAATTGATCATTGGGGAGCATGTTGTAAGTATGTCTTTATGGGATCTTTCTACTTGTAACTGTTGCTAAATTGGGCATAGACTGTTCTCAGCTGGAGTTATTACTTAGAAATCAGAGATATTACTCATACGTAAGAATATTTCCAACCAGATTAAAAGCAATTTTCTATTAATACTTTGGTACCTGTTATGTTGCGAAATGCCTTTTTGTGCAGAAGAAAAATTCTTCTATAGTATTTGATTACATAGTGGAGTTCAAACATTCCCCTAAGGCCTAAGCAGCTTATTATTGTATGAATATTTGATTTACAATCTGTGTTTTACAATTTATTGCAATAGTGAGATATTTAATTTTCTTTTTTATGCCTTTAATTTCTTCAGTTTATGATTCTGTTTTAGTGTTCTTCATAAAGCTGCTCTCTCAGAAAGGAAATACAGTAACGTGCAAAGTGGCGTAATGGAGATGTGGGTGCATGCATGCGAAAAGTGAAATCAGTCGCTGGTAGTTTATTAAGCAAACTATAACATAGTCCAATATCTTAACCCAGTCTATGCGGGTGTGGGCGCAAATGGACACGCCTTTTCAACTGCAACCGAAAAAAGAGCAACACGAACAGAAAGAAATCGGAGACACTTCGTCCTCTGGCACAGCTTAAAAATAAATAACTAAAAACATTTTAAGTTCGCAGACGCTCGGGACCTAGCCGTGCAGCGCCGTATTCTGAGGGAAGAGACGTCAACCACAAAGCTGCGCATGCGCAGTCTCCGTCACAGAGAATGACGGCGTGACGTTATACACTAGTCTTGCGGCTGCGGGCCTTTAAATTTGTTACTACCCTGCGTCATTGTTGATTCGCTTAGCCGCAGAAAGAAAAAGGCTTGGAGGAGACAGCTGCAAACGTTATTTTGTTCTGTTTGCTTCAAGTTCTTCTTTCTAAGGCTGTTTCGAGTCGAGGGCGGCGGGGAACGGCGCTTTTCTCTGGCCTCTTAAGTAGCAGAGAGCGTCCGCGGCGCATGGCTGGAACTCAGCACCACGCACCAAATTGCGCACTTTTATTGCTACCGCTGAAATCCTAGGCAGACTTATCCAGGGAACCCCGAACTGGAATTTCTGCCAAGTAGATGTGCACACGAGCAGGCTGCACGGTGGTCGGATGATGCTTTGGTCTTTGGAGGTTCTTTCTTTTTCTCAGGCCCTGAGCCTCAGCGATCGCGCCTGGAGGCGGATCCTCCGCGCGACACCAGAAGCTGTGGCTACGCCGCCCACCGCTTTTTTCGCTGCTTCCCCATAAAGTCCCAGCCTCCTGAAAACTTTGCTTACCGTGCTATAGGCCGTCCCGATGTTAAGTGGGCGGTTTTGATTTCTGTCGGCCCGCTTGGCAGAAAATTACAGGTGCTCGGATACTGTGGCTTGTAAAGTCTGGTGGCCGACTTGGAATAGGCAGTTCCACGGCCGCAGGTTCAAAGCCGGTGAAAGTCAAGTGTGTTGATTTAGAGCTGCAGTTGTGTTACTGCGCAAACTTGAGTTTTACGCACATGCAAAGCCTTGCCTGACCCTCTGGGTGCCGGCGGGTTGCAGGCCTTATATCTGGTTAAATCGGTATAGGATTGGCATCCTTAATGAGAAAATAACTTTCCACTTTGTCCTCCTTTCCTCCTTTTCCTGGAAGTATTTCCCCTAGTCTGGCGAATTACAATTCGAATTACAATTCTGTAGCAAAGACGCAACACAATATATTTCTTTTTAAGGAGCAAAATAAGTTGGTACCGGTACCAGGAAATGGAGGAGAAAAGGGACTCCTTGGTGTTCCATAAAGAAGGATGGAAAATAGGATGTGTAATAGTTGTTCTGGGCTGGGTTTGCAGATTGCACTGAGCCATAAGATAGTTGATTTTACTTAGCTTGTGCATTCAGTCAGCGTGGTTTTTGTAATGTTGAGGAAACCAAGATGCTCTGGGCCATGTGAACCCAATCAGTATCCCTTTCATTTTTGTACATTCAGTGGGGATGAAAATATAGGTTGACCCATCATTTTAATTTCAATACATTGCAGAAGGGTTAATGTACATGTGAAATGTTAACTAGATTTTTGTGTGCCTGTCATAAGGAAAAAGAAGAACCCAGGGTTTTTTTTTCTTTTCCTGTGGGCAAAATGGGTCTTACTTCCAACGATAGGATCCCCCATAGTTGGATTTTAACTTAGTGAAAACCTATTAGCCCATGGACTACTTAAGAGTGAAATATGCTGGTGATTTACCTGGCAAGAGACAGCTCTCGATTTATTGTTTCCTTCAGCTGGGACTGATAAAAATCCCCAGCTCTGAAGTCCTATAAAGTATCTGATGTCAGATTAGAATACCTTCCAGACTTTCATATACATTGGATTATAAATCCACAATCCAGATGAACTAGATAACGAGAGTCTTATTCAATTCATCCTTATATTGTTTTTATAATTAGAAGGAAGAACTGGTGTAGTGAAATGGTTAAAATGTTGGACTTTTTCCAGAGACACTGAGGATCAAGTCGACCTTCTCCCATGGTTCTCACCAGAGAGTTCAGAGACTGGTATAAAGGATTAAAAAAGGAATGGGATCCTTATGTACATTACATCCACGATGCAAGTATGACACACAATTATAATAAACAATTTGAATAAGCAAATGACAAAAGTGGAGGAGGTGCAACTATCTCCATAGTTAGTCCATCTTCAGCTGGAGTATGTTAGCATCATTTGAACATTCTGAGAGGCATCTATTAGTTTGACTGGAATGATGTCTATGAAGCAGATAACAAGCATTCATAAATTTCATCATTGATTCTTAGTTTAGACAGGCTTGTTCTAGCCATGAATTGCCTCCTGTTTAACCTGCCTTTGAGACCCTTTTTTTTCAGCTGCTTGGCCAAATCCAGTTGTTGACACAAAGAACCTAGGAAGGTCCTTTTGGAAGTGGCATCATGTACATGATGTGACCTCTGCTTGTGATAAAAAAAAAATGCATGGCATGACATATGACCTTGTTACAGAAATTAAGTCCCAAATGTGACAAATCACCCTCAATGGGACTCTTTTTCTATGGTTGCTGTTCACCAACTAAATTCAGTCACAATTTTAGATCTTTCCCTAAGAAAAATATCCTTACTAGTATTGCAAGTAACTGGGAGATAATAGAAGGATGGGGAAAAATAATGAAAAGCAGTTTTTGATCAGATGTTTTAAAAATGTTAATTTGTCTGGGTATTCTGACCTGGTGTCTTGCTTTCCTATACCTTTCCTATAACTGGCATATGCTAGGAATGGGGATTAAAAACCCCAGAGCTGCAGATAAAACCTGAAGACTTTCATTAGCTTCAGGATGAGGAATTTAGGATGAGGGGAATTTAGACTACCCTCTTCTATTCTTTCCTGAAGAGTCGGATCCTAATCCTGCTTAACCAATTTCCCCAGCCTTGTGAGTCTTGAGTTAAGAACCCCACAGATCCAGTGCAGTTAGAGAACAGCTCACTTGATTGCTGGAAATAAGTTCACATTGCATGGGAAGGTTACGGTCACTGAGCATGTTGTCTCAACACCAGGAATTCTGAAACCTGCAATGAGGTTCTTGGCTGATTCCTGATTTGGTATGGTAAGGACCCAAGGGAATTTGCAAGATATACACACTGTTGTTGGTGCACAATGTAAAAAGAAACTTTTGTTTTTGTTTAGATTAAATCAGAAGAAAAACTATGGGATTTCAGTTATTGGCTAAAAGCAAAAAGAAAATTTCATTATTAGGGTTTATTGGCTTCAAAGGCAATCTGGTGAGAAAGTGAGAGTTTGAGAAATCTCCCTTTCTAGAGTCTGGCACTGGAAAAAAGAGTCTATGTCTATTTATGTCTATTCAAAATATATTTGTATTATATCCATATATGCTACAAATAGGGGAAGATGTCTGACCTTCCTTCACTAAGATTATAGCTTGTGTGTGTTAGCTTGTGGTAACCAAAATCTGACCAAAAGATGCTATTCAGCTCTTGATTATTATTCATTAAGCACTAGAAGGGCTGCTGAGAATTAAGGATTTCTTATTGGGAGGAAGAAGGAGGGGGATAGAGAATCACTTTTTTATTTTCCTGCTACTTTGTAGAATAATAGCTTATCAAAGCTAAGTGCAAGGAGAGTGGGCCATGCTAAGCTAGTATAGTATATAGTGGCAGAAATGTTGAATACGAGTGGATGATTTGGGGCAGTCCAAGTGACCTTTTAGGGCTGTTGTGAGAACTTCATTGGAGAAAAGGAGTAGCATGTTAGCCCTTTCAGCTGCTGGAAGAAAGGGAAGGTATAAGCCTAAGGAACAAAACCACATTTCTACTGCATGAAACTTGACAATTCAAAATTTAAGGGAAGTTAAATATCAGCGGAGCTGAAAGCGATTATAGAGTGCAAGCCCGTTCTATTAGAAGTAACGCAGGTCAAGCACAGTGGCTCTTGGACTTGGGAACCGTAGTCGTTTTAGGGAACACTTAATGTAAGCGAAGACAGAGAACATCGGCCAGATAATGCAAAACGCTCGCGTGGAAGAATTATTTGCCCTAAGACTCAGCAAGATATTGCTCCTTTAAAACGTCTGCTTTGCAAGAAGTGGAGTCACTTGGAACTCAGAGGTACTTCATTGTTCAGTCCACAACCAGAGGGTTGCTTGACGCACTTTTGAGTGGAATGGAGACTTTCGGGCTGGTTACTTCAGCAGCATAAAGCTTGCCTTCTCCGGGACTTACTCCAAAAGAAGCTGGATAAACGTTGAAGGAGCAGAATTACTTGAGCTTCGTCTTAAGAAGGGAGTGCGGCAAGCAAGGCGTGCGCGCGGCGCTTCCAACCAGCCCCGGAGGATTCGGGGCGGCCACTGCCGTTGCATCAAGACTCCGTCATCCCGCGCGCATCTCTCGGACGGGGCCGGTCCCCAGGCGCAGCCGACGGACAGAACCCGTGCGCGATGGCGCGATGTCACAATGAGGTGCAGGCCGCAGCCTCTCTCCCGCCCCTTTGATGGCGCCTGTTTCCGTTTGGTTACCAAGGAGAAGGATACACACCGCAACCCAAACTGAAAAGGCTCCCGAGGACAAGGAGAGTGCTGCTAACTGCAGGAGCCTTCTTGAAGTTTGGCCTGGGGGCGCTGCCCACATCTCAGGAGGGAAGAGCGTAGGGAAAAAGCGCGGCGAAAGGTCTTGAAACCACAACGAAAGTCGGCACCCCAAACCGTACTTGAGGGAACACTCAGCAAGAAGGATGAGTCAGAGGCAGGTCCTGCAAGGTATTTAAATACGGAGCGTTTGTGCGCTGGATTCCCTTATTTCAGTTTTTTTAAAGCGAATGAGTTATAGTACCCTGATTTTGTGTAGTGTGTGTTTGTGTGTTTGTGTGTGTGTGTACCTGCGCGCGCGAAAGATATGCACCATTTGTTTCCATGCCAGATTGTGTCCTGGATGGTTGTCCTCAAAGAGATCAGGAAGACAAAAGGCTAAATTTGATTTTATTAAACTACACTCAATATTATAACCTTCCAATCATCTTCCACTTTTGATGGGTCCAGCCTTCCACTCCTAGCACATCCAGCCTTCCACTCCTAGCACATTAAAAATTATAATTTGCTCTCAAATTATGAAGGCCTCTAAGGCCCCTTTTATGGTCCTCACCCAAAGATTTTAAATAGAATATGATATATGACATGATATATAATATTCATTTATATATATGTATGAACACATGTTTACATTGAGATGTGTTTGACTATTAGTAACTCGGTTTGGTAGTTGGGTTGTTGGCTTGATCTCTGAGCTTGGGATTTGGCTGCAAACATTTCATCTCCATTTTGGGGTTGGTATCTTCAGTGCACTTTGAATTGTTACATCACACAAAAATTATTAGCAGTTACATCACACAAAAAGGTATTTAAAGGCTAGTGCTCTGACAGATGAGCACAATTCAAAGTCCCCCCCTCCCGAATGGAGATGAAATGTTTGCAGCCAAATCGCCAAGCTCGGAGATCAAACCAACAACCCAACATGTTTACATATATAGCATCCCTAATAACCACGATGGGGTGGTCACTGACCTCGAGCCAGACATCCTAGAATGTGAAGTGAAATGGGCCTTAGGAAAGCTGAGCAACAACAAAGCTAGTGGAGGTGACAGTATTCCAGCTGAGCTATTCAAAATCTTAAAAGACGATGCAGTAAAAGTGCTACACTCAATTTGTCAGCAAATTTGGAAAACTCAACAGTGGCCACAGGATTGGAAAAGGTCAGTTTACATTCCAATTCCAAAGAAAGGCAATGCCAAAGAATGTTCAAACTATCGCACCATTGCACTCATTTCACATGCAAGTAAAGTTATGCTTAAAATCCTACAAGCTAGACTCCAGCAGTATGTGGATCGAGAACTTCCAGAAATACAGGCAGGATTTCGAAGAGGCAGAGGAACT